>JACCIC010000329.1:145000-306873 GCA_018907035.1 Sycobia sp. Sy_11 | reverse complement strand
GACTTTATTCCTAATCCGAGACAGAAGCACCATAGACTTGGCTTTTCTCTTACCCATGTTTTCATAGGCCATCTCTCATCTAAGAATTTTACTTCCTGCGAAGCTTTAGAGGATTTTTCTTACCATACGCTTCGATTCAAACTTTCAAAATATCGAAACTCATTAGACGAATATGTGGTTGTATGAAATTCTATAGTCCCTGTGTAAATTCTAAAGTGCCCATTAAAAAAAATTAATTTATTTTGAAAATTATGCACTTTCTTCTAATTAACCAGAAACGCGCCAAATTAATTATACAATTGTCGAATTCACTATGATTTCTTCAGAGAAAGTATGCTACGAAAAACGTGTAGAATATTATGATTTTTTAACATTGATCGGTCTTGTATATTAACCGCGGTAATTTTGTAGGAGAGCATTCGTACATAAACTGCACTCCACCTGCCGGTCCGCATTCTTAATCAAAATTTCTGAATATATATATATACATATAATATGTTCAATTGTTCACTTTCAGAATAGCTGTGAAATTCTATATATCTGTAATGTCATATTGATTTCATTAGTTGAGCTCTATAGGAACACGCTATTTACAACATATACGAATAATATACAAACGATTTAAATCACACCTACTAGAATAATCATATAGCGATGTTGATAATAATAATAATAAAAAAGAAGAAGAAGAATAATAAGAATCAATAAATCAATAACTCAATAAATCCCTTTGCAGACCGGCGAGATGGAGGTGAAGAATCCCATGTTCCAGGACGATCCCACGCCGGCGACCCCGGCCAAGAGCAAAAAAGCCGACAGCGAGGACGACCTGTAGTCGGATGAAGCATAAAACAGATTACATACATACAGGCATAAATAACATATATATATATATATATATATATAATATATATATATATATGTATATAGCATGTTCACACACGGGTGAGAAGTAGGGATGGGTTAAGGGAGCACGGGGGGAAACTTGATGCGATTTTATTATTATTTGCACGACAACAGAGTGCCGAACTTCCATAGATAACACAATATAACCGATATGTATTTATACACTATATATGGATTACTAATATATCAAAATGGTATACGGATCGATGAGCTGTCTCCATATACTTTGCTCAAGTTAAAATTGTGTATTATCGATTTTTTGTTTTCTTTTTACGGCACTATAGCGTCAAATTTTTCCCACCGCTGCGAGCAGGCGAGCGAAAAGGATGAGGGCAGAAGCGCGCGAACTATACAAGAAGTAAAAACCCTCCTACTTATTAGAATCCGACGACACCGTGTGTGTGTTTTAGTTCCACGCGTATACTCTTTAATGTGTATCGCAACAGAAACGATAGGAGTGGCAACGTGGTAAAGTAAAGGGTAATAAGATAAACCTATATATGCGTATATAAATATACACAACAAAACAAGTGCAAATGCATTTTACATTCGTATATGATACATGTATACAGGCATACGTGCGTATAGAAATATATACGTGAATGCATACAACACACACACACACACACAACACATACACACACAAGGGCGTACGTACATGTATACACAAAAGAGAGATATATAGGGACGTACTATATATAGATCTTAGCTATAACTGTGTAGAAAATCGTGGTAAACAAAATGGTAAATCACCTTATATATTTATAATATTACGATAAACATGTGCATATAAAAAATGCACCACCTCACATACAAAGGCACTCACACATTCACACGCACTCGTACAGCTGTCACAAATAATCATGAGAACAAAGGAGCACGCTTTCATTATTTTTTTTTTCCCGGGTAACGAGACCTACGCTCCACAATAAGATATACTTTTCTCCTTAAATAATATCTTACACATTTCCTATTTGATTTTATATATACATACACAAATACACACACACACACACACACACACACACACACACACACCACACACACACACACACACACACCACGTGTATGTATACACATCGCATAGATACGAGATTTTCATCAACTTATGCGAAAGCTTACAAATATGACGTGTCGATGCGCCGCGCGTTATGTCCGAACGATATCATCGCCGGTAAATTGTAAATATTATATCTGCCAGATTTTGTAGAGGATTGATCTTTTTCTTTGTTTTTATCGACGAGCCAGAGTCGCACAACGCCTTCGTTGTCGGTCGCTGAATCTCTGCCCCCTGCACCCCCCCCCCTAGCCTCACCTCAAAGACACCCGTACCACCCGTTGATCAACAATTCAGCTGGAATTTTTCCAAGCGATAAATCAATCGAGAATTGGAATAACTCGATTTTTCACGGACAAGTTATAATCGTAAATAAAAGCAAATTGTCTACGAATCAACTGTTTTTTTTTTTTAGAAATTTTCTTCTTCTTCTGTTTTTTGGTAAATCCCGGGATCGTTTTTATGATGAAGTAACTGTAACGGTCTTGCGAACAGTATTTGAATATCGAACATTGTTCTAGGAAACATTACGTTTTCCAAAGTAAACGGACGGCCCAAGAAGTATTCGAATTATTCGATTGGCTCGTGCTTCTGCCCCATGCTTCGTACAACTGGAATTCTGCTTCGAACGCGTGCGCGCCCTTTATAAGATTTAAAGAAAAATTCGAATCCGGATCCTTTTCGAAATTAAAAAACGATGATAATGAAAATAAATAAATTTAAATTATAACTATCGCGAGTCACGAGCATGTGTTTATTTTATTTTTTTTTATTTTTGTATAACGTGTTGTCGTCTACACGGAAGCACCGAATTGGCGAATGAAAAAAAGTTGTTTTATTAGAGAATGTTGTATTTGTTCTGGGGTGATTTTTCACCCGATACCTCAGTGGATTTTTTGTCTCAATAAGGATGCCATTGATATATGTTTTAAAGAGACAAAAAAAATACCTATAGAGCTTTTAAACGCATCCGCTCCCCGCCAGCAGAATCATTTATATATATATATATATATATATATATATATATATATATATATATATATAAAATAGCCGTTAAGGCAAAATAATATATATCTAAAAATTGAGAAAGAGAGAGACATGGGAAGGGGAGAAAAAGATGTGTCAGCCCCTAAGAAAAGGACTGAAGCACTGATGCAACAACTTAGCGCATCGGAGAACCGCGCCCTTTACCGTTGCAATTCACACGTATGCACATACTCATATACATCTACACTAAACACAAAACAGCGAAGTAAGAATATATACTAGATATAGAAAAAACGAAAGGTGCATTAGACAAAAAGAAAGCGAATTTGATAACGTTAAGCGTATTTTCAATTAAAGGCCCTTAATTGTGACATATCGGTGTAATATACGGGTATACACAATGCACTCGTCCCCGTAGCCAGGTGTGAGGATTTAAGAAAGAATGAAAGGTAAAAACAAAAAAAAGAAAACAATATCGCAAATAAAGGAAAAGAGAAAGGAACAGCGTAAAAACTTCGCATATAGCGCCGAAGCGAGAATACTAATTTCTTTGGTCTGACAATGTGCCAGTCATTACGCAATGATATATATCACGATTTTTTGCATCAACGAACTTGACGAAATGTGTATATGGCTGTATAATAGGCGCGCGCGAGCGCACACAGACACACACACACACAGACACATCCTACAATTATATGAAGAAAGGTGCACGACGAGAACAAAAGAGTATAAAATTAAAAGTATGTGTATTTATATACACATGAAGATTAATTGGCATATATATATATATATATATATATATATATATATATATATATATATTTCTATGTACAAGCGTGCGAGTGAGTAAATGTAATAGCGAGTAAGTTACAAAGCTATCATATATATAGAAAGAAGAGAATAGAAAAAAAAAACAAGCCACATATTTCGTCTTTTATATTTTTAACGACAAAAACGTGTTGTAATAGCTGTTTTCTGAAAAATTCTCTGGATCGGCATAATTTAATTTCTATATAGATACCATATATATATATATATATATATATATATATATATATATATATATATATGAATTATATAATTGAAATACACATCACGCGACCGAGCGAATAGATTTTTAGAATACTGTATAGAGAAAGACGGAAGGAGAGAGATAGAGAGAGGGAGAGAAATTTATTTATGTGAAAAAACAAAATATATAATTTTATCTTGGATGAAAAAAAAAAATTCTATTTTACATATGTAAACTATATGTATGAGTATAATTATAATATTATATATACTCAGTCCTGGATATATTATATAAAAGAAGAGAGGCTTAACGATATAACAATATATAGAAAGTATTTCTGTAACAATCGTACGAACGCGTATAGAGGCCCCCCGTTCGAAATTGAATACTATAATTTTCTAATTTTCGACGTATATATTATCGATATAAAAATATCTTGTCATATCGAAACATCCTATTTGCAACGTTCTTCGCTATATATATATATATATATATATATATATATATATATATATATATATATATATAGACACATATACATATAAATATATATCTTATATTTGTGTATAGAAATGATATAGATATATTGCTTTTGAAATATTGACAGTCCGCGAACGTGCCAAAGAATTAAGTGGAAAAGAAAGAAGTTACAAGCGAGAGAGAGAGAGAGAGAGAGACGGGCCGAGATATTGTTAATGCATTCCAATTGCTTATATGAAATTCCATATATGTTTTGTCCACTGTCTTTTTTTTTAATACGACACGACTGGCTTTTATATTTTATATGCTACATTAAAGAGTTCATCCGTAGTCGAACATATTTCCCTACATACATGTGTGTGTGTGTGTGTTTGGAAAAAAATCACATTCCCATAAACATTGCCGGGACTTTGACGGAATTTGCCCGAACATTAGCTCAGATGCGGTATATCCAATTGGGTAAGTACAGTTGCGTCCATGCATATACAAAGTTCTAACAGATTTTGGAAAAGTCTCGATACAGCATTCGTTGTTAATCGTGAATTCTGACGGGCAAAATTTAGATAATACCCGTCACGGCAGTAAAGTTCACGGCAACGTCTGGATAAGTCTGATAATTTTCGTTAACGTTCAGGGGACGCCCTGCAAAGTTTATTTTTACAATGTCCCTGGTGAAAATGAATTTCTATCGCTAGTAGTATCGCAAAACGTTCAAAAGCATCGTCATATGTCCCATGAGTCCGTCAAAGTGAAATATTCATTAGCAAAGATTCTCAAAGTCTGGAAAAATTGGGCAAAAAAGTTCTCGATAAATTGAAAAAAAAAAAAAGGCATTTCTATATAAAACATAGAAATGAACTGCGCACGGGCTTGTTGCCGGAGTCGTCGTCAAACGTTCGTTCGACTTTTTTCGATATGTCCGTCGGACATTTTTCGCGACCACGCCAGACTTTTCTACGAGCGTCTCAAATTTGACCATTGATTAACGAACATTCATTTTCATCCCGATCGAGGATTGCACTGCGTACGAGACACCGGGACACGATTCGCGCGCTATTTACTCTTAGATAAATCGAATCCGATCGTAATCGCAAAATAATTGACGCATATATGCCTTCGGAGTTTAGTTTCATTAATAAGCATAAACAGGATTATAAGCAATGCGGCTAGGGTAGAATTTATTTTCTTCCAATAACCTTCGTTATTGCTTAAAAAAAAAAAAAAAAAGAAGAAGAAAAAAGATAAAAGAAGCGCAAATACACGTCCCTTCTGTATGTAGAGAAAGTACACGAACGATTTTATTCGCTGTAATTTAAACGATTCTTTGGCATTGAAAGTGCTTTAACTGTTATATATACTTTATTATACAGTATATGATCTTATATATATATATATATATATATATATATATATATATATATATATATATATGTATACACATATCGATTAAAATATTTAGAAGAGAAAAAGATAAAACTGTTAAATATATGTCTAATATATCTATATATATATATATATATTATATATTTGCAAAAACACTGAGCTTTTTTTTACTATATCTATAATATATGGGGCTGCAGGATAAATGTAATATTTTGCGTTTTTATTCGTTGCTTATTTATACAAATGTGAAGGATGGAAAGTCGGTTGCCTATATATACATTACAAAAACAATCAAAGCGACGCGAGCGCTGGACGTTCCAATAAGTGTATGGATTTGCGATAAGAATAAAAGGAAGCATTTTAGATTATAGATATAGGTGTCGAAGGATTGGTAAAATAAATAAATACATATATATATATATATATATATATATATATATATATATATTTATTTATTTATTTATTTTACAACTACTATGCCTAAATTATGTAAACGTGAAGGGGGAGGGGTAACGTAAATCAGAGCGAAATTTCAAAGACAAACGAAGTATTTATATAAATTACAGTCTTTTGTAAATAAGATGCTTCTATTTTATGGGGGAGGAAAAGGTGTAGTTTTGGGAAGTTTTACTTGAAATATACGAAAAAAAATACAATATACGATTGGTTCTTAATTTATTCGAGATTAAATAACTATATATTGCACTTTGCAGATATTCCTTTGCGATTTTCAACGTTTAATTTTGACCAATATAGATGGAAAAAAATCAAAGTAACCACAGCCTATCTTAATAATTTCTATAATATGAAGAATAATCGCTCTAAATTCGAGCGGAAGAAAACTCAATGACGCATATGATACTTCGAGAAAAAGAATATACCCCTCACAAATCTATAGATTACGTGTGCATGCGAGAATGAATAATACAAAGTGTCTCCTAGTACTGTATTACTACATATAAATTAAGAAAAAAAAACAAAATAAACATCAATCTTATAAAGCATATTAGGTGAGCAAAAAGTGCATATGCATATGCTCGTGCGTATATATATATATATATATATATATATATATATATATATATATATATATATATATACATTAATGAAGAAAAAAAATACTTCCATGAGAAAATAATTTGCGTACCGCACTGTTATAGAAACTTATAAACAGAATATGTGACACAATTACAATCAATGTTAATGCACGGATGGAAAACGAATAAGTACCGAGAAATGGATATTTAAATAAATATACGCGAACGCGTATAATAAATTTAAAGGCATATAAGTAACAAAATTTTTCGTTTTACGTGCATCGACTGAACAATATATATATATATATATATATATATATATATATATATATATATATATATATATATATATATATATATATATATATATAACTGCAGAAATTTGCGATTTTTCAACAGAGGGCGAACCGTATTAAATGAACTATATCACGATACATTTTACATTGTAATTTGCGGACCATGTTTTTTACACAACTTATATTGTATACACGCACTTATTAATTTATAGGTGGTTGAAGAAACTTTAATCGGACAAATGATTTTATGAACGATAGTAGTGATTGATGATGATAATTGAAGTCAAAATTATGTAACTTTAATCTTCCAGGGCAGATAAATGTCTGATAAAAAGTACATTTTTAACCAACACACTCTGAATATCTTTACACACTGCAATGATAGAGAATATTTTACGAATGAGAAAGAATCTATACATAAATATATAAATAAATAAAATATATATATATACATATATGTATGTATATGTAATATGTCCTAAAAATAAAGAGATAACTGAGTTATTGCTGGTAAAATAGAAAATAAAAATTTTCATTCTGTTGGAAAATGCCTTTTTATTTATACGTAAAAACCAAAATTCATTTCACTAGTTGATTCTTGTCTATGTCCTTAAAAAATCCAACTATAAATATTATTGTACTTTTCATAATTTTATTATTGTATGCATATATCGTTGATTTTACAGTTGAACAATAATGTACAGTAAGGCAGAAATATTATGATAAAACTTTATATGCATACTGTGCATGCCGCTTGATTTATTAAAAAGATTCTAACTATGCTCATACGAAATGTGTCCAAAATTTTTAAGTAACTTTATTATACATAAAAATACTTTATTTTTTATCTTTTCTTCTTAAGGGATTTCAGCGTCCAGCTGAACCAATGCCGTTGTTTTATTAGCAAGATTGTTGTTCGTAGCATTGGCGTGCTTTATATTAGGTAGAGAGAAAAAGAGCAAAAGAGTGCAAGAGATAGTGAGAAAGAAAGAGAGAGAGAGAGAATGCAAAATAGATGGCCAATGAAGTTTACTGAGGGGGCGGGGCACTTTAGACTGTCATCCCCTTAAATTTGGGCGCGACAACCGCACTGTTGCTCAAGGCGCAGATGTGCTGTACAGTTTGGGGGGGGGGGGAGTGGCGACTGCGATTCTACTCAGGTAATACAGCGAAGCCGTGCGTGAAAAGCGTCTACACGAGAAAGCCGGCGCGGACGTTACGTTTCAGTCGTTTTTTCTTGAATTTAGATTGGACCCCCGCACAGCTGGACATAGGGAGGGGGACATTTTGCGATCTTATAGAAATTTGACGGGCGTCGATTCAATTCCGTTTTAAACCACAACGCGCCCCAGTGATTAATTCTGCGTGTTTAATTGTGCTGGCGTTTTGTTGTCGAGTGTGATTTAGCTACCAAGAAATAGATTACGTTCCTCTTAGGTGTTGCTACCTCTCTTTTTTTTCCTGCTTTTTCTGTTTGGTGCGAGAAGGAGCTTCGAAACGGCCAGGACTTTGTAACACGATTTATAGAATAAGTCATGACGAGAATTCCGTCAAAATGCTTCGCATTAATTTTCTGTGTACAAACTAATATTATTCATCACCTATTTTATTGTGTATGTTCATCGTATTTATTACTATTATTTATTATATATTATTTATTACATATTATATATAATATAGTATTTATTATATATTATTTATATTATAGTGTCGTTTATAATTTTATTTATTGTAATATTCATTATTATAGCATTCAAATATCTTTTCCTCCACATACGGCCGGGATTTTTTATGCCGGATAAATGCTATAATTATCATTATTTGATTAAAATTAAGGTCCATTTTGTAATAAATTCTGTCTTATTTATTTTGTTTATGGCACGTCCATATAATATATTTTCTAACACAATCTTATTAATTCAACTAAAGATAAGACGCATTTCATCTTTTGTTTTTCTTTCATATTAAAATAAACAGTTGTAATGTACTTTATAAATTTTTTAAACTAATTGAATTTAATAATCAAAATTCGAGTTACACCTTTTTAAATTAATAAATATTTTTATCGGTCTTACAGTCTTAATAATATAGTCTATCAACTAAAATAATGACAGTCAGACTGTCCTTGTTTATTATCACCCCAAAGAATCTGAAGTAATACTTATTACTACAAATCAATTAGATTAAAAATTAAAAATAATAATATAAAATAATAATAAAATAAAATATAATAAAATTAATAAAAATAATAAACTGTATTCTATGCTAGTGAAGGACAATCTGATTGTCCTCGACACCTTTTTATTAAGAAATACGAATCATGGTTTTTTGATTTTGCAAATTCCTTAATTTACAATATAATCCTATTTTTTCAATTTGAAGATCCCTTAAATCGTCTATTTATTTTATTATTGATTTACTAATTAATAATTAATACTAATTATTAATAAAACTAATAATTGCATTAATAATATCTCTAACTGATTATCAAGAAAAAAATGTATAATTTAAAATCTTATCATACATCGTGATATCAGGGACACAATATTGCTAAACTTTACAGTCTCCTATATTCTTGTACAGGAAAATAGAAGAAAAATATACAGATAACTTTTTCATTTTAATTCTTTACTCTTTAAGGTACCAGACAAGTTAAAGTTTTGCAATTAAATATCTTTTCAAAAGAGATCTAATTGTACACTATTTACAATCGACATAATTAACAACATTCATAAGTTATTAAGAAAAGATCTTAACATATATATTATTATATTCTTTTAATAAATACTGCTCATCTGCATTTTCTAATGCCATTAAATTCATACAATACAAATTGGCAGTGATATTATTTCTTTTATTGAAACTTTTTAACTGAATAACTTGTGGCAACAACTGGCCGACCATCAATTATGATTTGAGGGCCTGTATAATATCTCCATAGTAAATTTTTTCCACGATCTAGCTGTCGCATGGAAGATAGGTGCCTCCAACAGTCAGTCCAATGTCCATAAATTGGCATGTAAGGTGGCTCGCCAGCAGCCAAACTAATAAATGAACAATTTAATTATCTATTATCCAAAAATTATATGTTTTAATAATTTATTCATTGCAATAAAATTTTGGTTAAACAATGAAAATTCAATTCACTAAGAGATTTTTCATATATTTTATTATTAATAATGCCAATAGACTGGAATTAGATAATTAAATTTTGTTAAAATTAAGGTAACAAAAATATAAAAAGTGAAAATATAAATTTTAAAGCTGTATTTGTCAGATTGTTATTTTACTATATTTAGAAGTAATGAAACTTTATTATTAATGAATAAATTATAAATATAACTTTAAGAAAATATTTTTTGTACATACCCACAGTCATTTACTATCATACACATAGAAACAGTTTGAAATGGATATGTGATTGAAGCTGCAAAAAACTGAAAGTCATAAATTAACTAATATATGTATAATAAAAGAAACTAAATATACTGAGCTCAATCTCGAAATATAATTAATTATCTTAAATTTTATAAAAGCTATCAAAGGTACAAATCTTAATTTTATCGTTTACATATAACCTTTACTTACAGCTGCAGCGCTTGAAGTAAGATTCCTTAAGTCTTTATCTTGAACAATATATTTATTAAGAATGTAACTCGATGAAATACTAATTACTAAACTGACTACATTAAGGACAATTCTTGGTATAATTCCAGCAAAAAAACCGGAAAGTCCATTTATTCTATAAATTTCAGCAATTGAACCTACAAGTGTACTAAAAAAATTAATAGATTTAAAATTTATATTATGACTATAAAGTCTATTAATATTTGAATATTTGTTATAAGACATCATTTGAACTATATTAATATTTTAATCAAAGAAGTAAAATTTTTGAATACATATACAGAATTATTAAAAACATTAATCATACCAATGAATTAAGTATAAAATTGGTTTTATTTGAACTTATTAAATTTTTAAAAGAGATCAGTTTTAAATTTCTGAAAGTAATAACAGGTAGAATATATTTTTTATTTTTACATACTTACACATATTTAGTTTCCCTGCCAACAAACTGTGCCATCATTCTTACAGATATAACATCAAAAGGATGGCTTAAAATCAATCCTACTATTTGTCCAACCAAAGATTTAAAAAATTTTTGCTTATATCTTTTATCTCTAAAAGATGAAATGATATACAATAAATATTGTTCTTATTTTGTTTATTTTTAATATAGTATATAATATTTTTATAAATATTATTTATACTACCTTTCACTATCTTCTAAATCATCTATTGGAACTCTGTTGTCAGGTTCATCGTCACTATTTCCGGGTTCATTGTCAAATTCAATTGACTCAATAGTTTTTTCATATGCTACATTAGAAATAGCATACGCACATAGTTTTGGTACCAGACCTCGGTAACATCCAGTGAAACCATCTATACTCTTGATATATCTTACTAAAAATTTAAAAAAATGATTTATATACTCAAATAATCTAAATCTTAAATTCAAGAAATTTAAATCTTAAAACAAGAATAATGAGACATGATTTATTTTATAATTTGGACCAGTGAACACACATTCAGAGAAAAAAAATTATTAAGTAACTTACTATACTGGAAAACATTTGGTAAGCCCAGGCATGGTTTCCCCAATAAATTTTTTGAGAGCCTTGGTGCTATGGGTTCATGTCCAATCTATAATTCACAGATCTTAATTTCATAATTATATATTATAAATTCCAGAAATAAATATAGGCATGATATTAAAAACATAGTTTCTAATCTGCACATAACCTCCTCCTTATTCATTTTTAATTGTTTCATGACAAAAAAAGCTAACCTGCATTAAAACTTTCGAAAACTCGAATGGATAAGTAATAACATTATTTATCGTAGGTAATGGAAACCAATATGACTTTTTTTTTTCCATGATAAATGCAATCCAACGCGGAATAACACAATCCTCACTAGTGCGACACCGCATACAACTAAAAACAAACATGTGCGGTTATATACATTTATGCGGAAGAGTACTGTTTATATGACACAATTGACAATGCTATCACTCGAGAAAATATTGATAAGGGCTCATTCAATGAAAAGGAAAAATTTGAATGCGATTAGGATGGAAATAACAAGATTCTGGACATAATACAATCTTTCAAATGCAGATGTATATATATATATATATATATATATATATATATATATATATATATATATATAATGTATGCAAGGATGCATCGAACACGAGCAAGAGAACATTAAATAGAAATTAAAATTACCCTTTCGATATTCGATTATATGCTAAAATCAAAGTATATTTAAAAATATACAGCGTCCGAATATAGAAATTATAATGTTTTATTTTTTAGAATTGAATATATTTAAAAAAACGTTAATTATGGCCTTTACAATCTACAATGAATTTAGTTCAACCTAAAGTACTTACTTATGCAGATTAATTATATTTCAAAATAAAATGAGTCCAATTGATTAAATTGCTAATCGAAAATTAATTTCACCTCATACGGAAAGCTATAGTGTTCAGTTTATTTTGATTTTCAATTGCAATATTCTGATAGAAATTTCCACCGCATTGCACAGAATGCAATTGCACTTTTATAAAATAACGTGCTCTCCCTATTGAAAAAATCAGGTGATAACATCAGCTGATGTGATCCATTTGAATCGCGCTAATATAAGAAATTGTTCAAAAACACGACCTAGAGCATTTTTTATTATTTTTGAGGTGTCTATGTGATAATTTGAATAACAAAAACAGTGATAAATTTGAATAAATTTAATCATAGTGAAAAAATTCTAAATTTAGTTGTGTAGTGGGAACATAGTAGTTCTTAACACGTTTATAAACATATACAGTATTATAAAATATGCTCGAAAATTTGTCGAATATATAATGTTGGTTTTCTAGATATTTATACTTATTAAAATCCAGATGTCAATTTCGTTTCTATTCTATAACTAAAAGAATAAAATAATATTTTATCTAAATATATTTATTTGAACAATACAGAAATGGTAAAATTTTATTTTTGTAATGTTGTCAGCTGCAATCTGTAAATTATCTTATCATCGTATCGATCATCATCAAATCATCATCATCAATCCAATGCATATCCACAGATATCCATAATCCATCATTCTTCAATTTATTATATGATCGCCACGGTGACGGTCGTCATCATACCAGAGATAATATATAATATCGTACCTTATTAGTGATCATACCTGATCATACCTGATCATACATACCGTGCTCAACAATGACTCAACACCGTATTCGCAGTCGCAATTATTGTGTATACTTATATATATATATATATATATATATATATATATATATATATATATATATATATAGTGTTCATATAAATTATTTGCGATGATCATACCTATAGGCCCATCCTAAGCCTAAGGTTAGTGATACAATGGTGGGATGAAAAGTTTCCAGCCTGACCTAGAGATGGTGCTGGCACGACTAACTTCAATAACTTATTGTGAATAATTTTTTAGAAGGGCTGCTCGGTTAGTATAAATTTAAGAGCCTGCTAGGCTTATTTGTCAGTTATGTAAGGTATATGTATAATCAGATTTAATGATATGTTCAAGACTATTATCAGCAATTTTGTACATATAGGAGTATATAGAAGTAAAACAGTCCAATGCCCTTTGTCCAGCAAGATGCAATACATTACATGTAGGCAAATGAAGGCAAATGCAAAAGAGTTGAAATATTGGCTATCATATTTATTATTAATTTTCCACTCGTTGGATTACATATACATTTACAAGAAATGAAATAAGCTATCAAAAAGAAAAAAATATAAAAAGTTTCAAAATCTTCAATGTAACATTTTAGTAATCAACCAAATGGTAATTAGTATGCAAGTCTACAACAGTTAAGATTTTATCTTGCGAAATGTTTTGAATATCTCTTATACTGACTGACAATTAAATTGTGGTTATATAATACCCGGTGGTAGATGGGACCTGGTGGTAGTACTAGGTATTACTACAGTCAGGTACTGATTCTGCGAGAGTGATGTCGTTCTGCAAGAGTTATATGCAAGAGTGATATAGCACTTGATGTAAACTGGCATGCGAGTCGACTTAACGATACCTTATAATAATAATACACACCTCATACATTTCATAAGGATTGTATGGGTAAGAAAAACAGTATCGGACAACTCCGACAAGATAGCCCCATATAAAAACCACTGATCGCATTTGTACAGCTCATAGTTTAGAGCCTGTTTTGCCATTTAATGGCGAAAATAATTGAATGGATGTTTGACTTAAAAGAAATTGTAGCGAATTTTGAACTAATCCAAAATTGTTATCAAATTCATATTATATAAAAAAAATTTTTTAAATCAATGCAATGTATATTATTTGATTTTGAAGTTCTGTCGCAAAATGTGAAATAAATTTGAAATAGAAAACATTATTTCAAATCATATTTTTAAAGAAATAAATTGTACTGCTACGTATACACTCATCTCTTTTATGAATTAAATAGATGCTTATCGTAAATCGACAGACTTTTTTTTCAAAAATTTTTTTTTATTTTTCAACATAGTTCCCTTTTAAAAAGATACACTTTTCTCAACGTTCTGGCCATTTTTTAACTCCTCCAGAAAAAGGATTTTTCGAACTCTCCAAAATAAGCCTCTGTCTCGGCGATGACTTCATCGTTTGAGCAAAATATTTTCCCGCGAGCCATTTCTTCATGGTAGGAAACAAGATGTCGCAGAGAGCCAGCTCGGGTGATACGGGGGTTGCGGCAGCAATTGATAACGTAATTCATGCAGTTTGGTGGCGACAACTCCAGATGAATGTGCTGGTGCGTTATCGTGATGACGCCTTTCTTTTTAACACCGTGTTTTTTCACCAAATGTGGCCGTGTCTCCTTCAATTTTTTGTCGATGCCGTCCAATAGCTCACTGCAGTATTGTCCAGTGATCGTTCTTCCTTTTTCTAAAAAGTCCATCAGGATGATGCCCTTCGCATCCCAAAAATCGTCGCCATGACCTTTGCATCGTCGCCTTCTTTAGAGCAGATTCACCGCGAGAAATCCATTGTTTTGATCGTTGTTTAGTTTCTGGTGTGTAATGATGAATCCAGGTTTTATCAACGGTGACCACTCGACACAAACACTGCTTCGAAGTTAACAGCCGCTACCGGTTGTTGTCTGCCGTGAGAAATCGCGGCACCCATCGGGGCGACAATTTTTTCATAGCCAACTTATCATGTAAAATATTATTATCAATCAGTCTGAAATTTGTTTTGGCGCCGTTCGATAGATGGCAGCACACGATAATAACACCAACTTACCTAAAGACGGTCCTCTGTCTTGAAACATGGGTACTTATAGAACCACCCTCGCAATATTCCAAAATTATTTTAAGAATCTTTGTATTTAAGTTTCATCTACATCATTGATGATTAGCTCATTTGATTGTTGACACTTTTCATTAAATGTGGTATGACAACATTATCAGAACACTCTGTCTGCATTGTATTATTAAAAAAATAATTAATATAATGAAAAATATAATAATATAATAAAATGAATCTCTACTGCATCCAGAACATTGAAGCCGAGTTGTCCGATGTTGCTTTTTCGTTTGTTCGTTCCCAGCGCACATTATTAAACTTGCAGAATCAAGAGAATAAAAGTCGATCAGAACTTAAATTATTATATAGAATTGCACATCATATCAAATTTGCACATATTAATTTATTATTAGCAGGATCTAAATTTTAACTACTGCCTATCTCTTCTACATTATTGGAAAATTTAAACTGAAAAATGTCACGAAAACATAATATATAGCTACTGTTTTTTTTATGTTATTTAACGTCGCTCTATTTATGCTTCCATATATCGGTGCTAATCAGCGACGGAGGTCTACGATGTGTTTGTAAAGAAAGCACATTTAAATTATTACAGCGGTGCTTGTGTCAATCGGCCGAGGCCGGGATTTGAACTCGGATCACCGAGTTACTAGTCCTTCGCTCTAGCGATGGAGTCATCGTAGGCCTCAATATAGCTCCTGTATGCTGGCTTTATTCAAATATATATTTTATAAATCTATAATTAATACATACAATTGCTATTAATAACATATATGTACAATTAACGTAATAGAATTACGTATATATGATTTATTAAATATAAAAGTATCATAGAGATTGTACATTAATAACAATTTATGTGTAAAAATGAATAACAATGATACGATATATATAACGATACAATTGTTAATGATAAAATAGATACAGTATTATATATGTTGTGACAATGAGCGTGTCCACGTCGAGCACGAGGACGCCGGACACAACGGTTGCAGTTGACGCTGGACCGAACCCTGAATATATTCTGGCGAATGAGAGGGGCGGCTCGGAAAAGGACGAAATTTGTTATACGTGTTATGGATGTCAGGAGAAAATTTTTTCAAAATGAATGACACACTGAATTAAAACCAAACGGTCGTGGCAGTTGATTACAGCCACACGGAAAGAACGCCGTAACAGCAGTTGACTGCAGACGAGCCGCGGCGGCAACACATGTGAAGATGGGGAAGACATATATATATGGGCTGACACTTACAACGTCGACAAGGCAGGTCATCTGGTGCTGGAGTCCGAAGATGGCTGCTTTCAATCATGGAACACCAATATGTTAATTCATCTCAAGAAGTTTCATTTTGTTTTTCAACTGCTTAAAACGGGAATAAATCATGCACAGCATCTAGTAAGATAAACGTCTGTAAAGAAAAAGTGAACATCTTTTCATTGTTATTGTATGACTCTGATATATGTCAATCATCCAAAGTATACTAACGATCTAACCATCCTTCTGACGGATAATTTCTATGCGTGGTATGCGTGGTATACGAGCTGAAACTTGTTAAGGTCATACAGCAATACCTGTTTCAGCACAAAATATAACTATTGATGTCCTGTAACAAGGATTAACTTGATTCTTCAGCAAATTGAAAAGAACATTTTCGTTTTTCAGTTTAGACAGTAGTGAAAAGTTTCTCTCAATATTGTTTTAAAATTAGCCGTCTCAGCCGTCGTTTTAGGCTATACCTTTTCTTGCATCAGGAACTATTTCTTTCTTTTAACATTGACGTGATTTTTCCTAGAATTTGGGAAAATTATATTATTACACTTATTATTAGTCAATGATTAATTTTTTCCACTTTTTTTGTACGTAACAAAAATTTTATAATAAGGCCTTTAAAAGTCATGTACACTGAAAAAATAACTTTTTAAAACTACTAAATTACATTTTACTGAAGAGACCAAATTTTGACAGATTTATAAAAGTCATTTTTTATTTTGATGAACTTATTCTATGATTTAATATTAAAATTTGTAATTCTACTTACGTCGACTAATAAATATTGTTCACGGTATTACTTTTTAGTAAAAAAATATAATAATAATAATACTAATGTTAAAATATAAAATAATAAAATCTGTTAAAAAGCGTTAAAAAAATATATCACAAATTTTTTTATAAAATAATTGATTGATTTAAGTGATTAGGATGACCCTTATAGTTTTCTACGCGACAGCATTGGAATATTTAGCCTTACCTGATTCATACAACCGCCTTTTGATAATAAATAACATAGTTTGAGATATTAAAATAGTTATTTTACAGAAAAATTTATGTAATGGATGTTTCACCCCTTCAAATAATCAAAAACTTCTTACAAAATATTTAAACTATTTTCTTGATCCTCCTTGTAAATCTTTTCTCTTTTAAATAACAAAATTGTTTAAAATGAAGTAATATAATTAAGTATACTTGTAATTGTAATACTTTGAAACCCAAATTTATAATCGTTCGGAAACATAAAATAAACGAAAACAATTTATGAATTGAAACTTTCATTAATCTTTTTTTCTGTACCTAGGTTCTGTACTTATAGATCAATCAAGCATCATTAAAAATGTTATCTTTTAGCAATTTATCCATACTCTTATTCCATTTTTCTAAATTGATTCTTTTTACTGCACATTTTTCTTGCCATGGGAGACAAAATGCCCAACACCTTCAAAAAAATATCGTTAGAGAAATTTTGCATTGATTTTAATTATTATTGTCAAAGCCTTAGAAGAAAACTAACTAATAATTCTCATACAATAATTTACTGTATCTATAAGGCTTAACGAACTTTTATTTCGTTAATCCTTTTACGTTTTTTGTAATGTTTTTGTAACAAGTGTGGGTTTTGTTGTCTTTTTATGTTTAGCCTTACTTGATTCATGAAAATACCTTTTGATAATAAATAAAATGATTTGAGATAATAAAAAAAAATTATTTTGCAAGCAAACTTACGAAGTGGAAGATTCACTCCATCAAGCAATCGACAAGTGCTTACAAAATACTCGTATAATATTGTCTTAAATTTAAAATATTTTAAAAATCTTCCTTGTAATTATTTTTTCTTTTAAATAACATAATTGTTTAAAATGAAGCAATATAATAAAGTATACTTGTAATTGTAATATTTTGAAACACATATTTATACTTCTATGAAAACACAAAATTAACGAAAGCAGTTTATGAATTGAAACTTTCGTTAATCTTTCCTTCTGCACCTACATTCTGTACTTATAAATCGTTCAAGCATAATTCAAAATGTTATCTTTTACTTTTCTACCATCGAATGGTTATATCAGATGTAATATCAAGCATTAGAACATTTAGGTTGAAAGTATTTTTACAGTTCGAATCTAAAAACAATATTTGATTGAAGAACGTGAAGTTTAGAAAAAGGTCTATTTTTAATCAATTTATCTACGTATATATATATATATATATATATATATATATATATTTATTTATTTATTTATTTATAAACTAAACAAAAGAAAGCAAACTTTACCTTGATAGATAAAAGAGGCAATCCCTTTGCATAATCGAAGTCGTAGACGATATTATTTCCTGCCAGACAATGTCGTAGAAAAAGTAACTGGACGTTTTGCCAGCACCTGCGCAATGCAATCGCATCCGTAATGTATGCAAAGATGCCGAAACATTATCTTGCCTCTGGGAATGCTTGACGGCCGCCTATAGCTTCATAGGAAAGAAGTAAGTCGAAGAAAATTATCCTCACGCAATCCAACTATTATCCCTCATTTTCTTATCTTTACCGCCGTATGAAACTCGCTAAACTTTGTCAACCGCTGTTTCTTCATCAATTATGCGCCAGTGATATATCGTCGATCGAAGAAGGTTCGACGTTCCCTAACACGTTTCCCCTTCTCCATTTACACCGACCTGTCCACATCCACTTTTGTCACTGCCCATCTTAGTCAGAAACGGCAATTCTATTTGACGATACAACGAACGGTGCCGGGAACAAGAACTTGCTCGCATTCGCAAAAATGATCCACTACTGAAGTACGCTTTTATTTTGAACCAGCGGGAGGATTATTTCGGATTGAGTATTTCTAAAATCGTAAATATATCAATAATCCCGAGTACTTATTAGAGAGAAGGTAAGTAGTATGTATTCAAGGCTATGTAATTTTAAGAACAGTTTTCAACTAAAATTTATTTCATAAGCTAATTATAAAATGTTTATATTTTAGTTAAATATCACTATCGTCTCGAATTCTATCGGCTGCGTTATATATGAAAATGGGATTTTATTGGATTGGTATACTAAATGTGTAAGGATGTCTATGTTTTAAAATTATTAAACTAGTAACATCCGAAATATAATTTATACTTGATCGTGCATTTACAGCCAATCTGAATAATGAGAGAGTCATACGAAAATGATTCTCTAGGTATGATATGATTTTTTTTCAGAAATAGTTCTACATTTATATAAAAATAATATATTTTTGTTAACATTGAACGAAAGATATTAAGTGGGCATTTGAATTAAACCGTTTTTTTCTCCGATTAATGGGGATTTGGCCAGTTGATGCAAACGTCAATTTTCGCTCAATTAAAACACTTTTAACAGTGCCTTGCATGATCCTAATCATATTTATTGGCGTTTTCCTGCCACAAATGTATGCTATGTATTTAGTTATCAACAAATTACAGCTTGTGCTTGAAAATTTAGTAACAAGTATTCCAGCTTTCATCTCAATGATAAAGCTCTTCTTTATATGGAAAAACACAAGAGGTAATACATTTTAATATCTAGAATTTTTACTTATAATTAATTAAACTAAGTTTAATCTAATTAAGAGTCAATTGTAATTCAGATTGCTCAATAATTTCGACAAGTAGATTTTACTGCTACTTAGTTTATTTTCTATTTCAATTTAATCATTTGATCTGATTATGTTAATAGCTTAAAATAAAGTAATACATTAAAAATATTTTTATTTTGATGAAATCATCGATATAATCCTTAATTTCACAATAAACACATCAACTCATTTAATATCAAAGATATATTACAGATTTTATATATAGTTGAAACTGTTGAACAAGATTTAATATATATTTATGTTTATTTGTATAAAAATTTTTAATTGTTATTAATTAAGGTGGCTCGAAAGTCCGGTGTCATAATAAGTTGGGTCTTCTGCAATGTCAACTTTTTTATCACATTTTCGCACACAATGAAAATAAAAAATGGAATATAAAACATAAATACTATTTGAACCTTTTATGATATATGATTCGATAAAATTTTTATAGTTTCAGGCATGAGAAAGGTTGATTCTACCTATTGATTTTTGTTTTGAATATGAAAATTTAACTGATATTTTTAATTTTATATTGATTTACATATCTAATTATATTCTCCTTCAAATTCATCGCCGTCACAATGATAGTAATAATACAGCAATTATGAACAAAAAGTTGATATATTCTACTGATCATTACTGTCTAAATAATTATTTTAGGATAAATAAGACAAATACAATAATGACAAGCAGAAGTTATAAACTTTTTATTGATTTCAAAATAAAACTGTTATTATATCCTGTATATTTATCCCAAAGTAAGAATGAATAATATTATTAGTACTATTCAATGTTGCCGAATTTGAATGCATATAAAATTGGGCATTTTTGATCATGATTAATTCGAAAAATTTATCTCAAATCACTTTTCTTTTTGATATTATATTAATTTATAATCATTTCTCATATAAAAAAAATTACTTGCCAGTATGGTTTCGTTCTAATTCAGTAGAAAGGTCCTAGCATGTATATGTAAAGCTTTTACATAATAGAATAATGATTAATGTTAGTTAAAATTACTTTATAGCATTGTAGCAAAAATAGTTCTTTAAATTTAAAACTAACAGTCTTTGCTTTGAATAAAGAGTTAAAGCCAGCGGTAAAATCAGCGATCCAGGACTGGCTACGCTATAAAAATGACTGGGAGACGAAGATCATGAGGAAGGAAGCTTTACGAGCAAAGCTTATAACAATTTTTGATTACGGGACTATTGCATGCTGTTACTTAGGTTTTGTGATAGCGCCACTTATTGGGTTGAACATTCGTACGATTACGAATATTACCGATCATAGCGAGCGTCATATGATAGTTCAGTCTTACTTTCCTTATGATTTCTCAAAAAGTCCGCAGTTCGAGCTGACGTATATTTTAGAACTCGTGGGCTGTTTTTTCATAGGCATAACAGTGGCCGTTCTCGATAATTACTTCATGGCCCTGATATTTCATTCGAGTGCGCAATTCCAAATTCTAAGCGCAGAAATCAAGCACTGTTTAAACAAGGACTACAGATCTTTCAATGTTGAAACGAATAAAGATATTAATAAAAAGCTGGCATTCTTCATCAACAGACACGTACACCTTTCTGCGTGAGTTATAATAACTAATTTACAGCTCTTTATGTAGATTAATTGTACATTTTATTAATAATTTCATAATCATTCGATGACATTTATTAAATTTAATTTGACATAGAAATGGGTTTATAATTAATTTCTAAAAAGTAATTTTCTTATAATCTTTGCATATATAACTACACAATTATGTCAGTAAGACTAAAGGTCCAGATTCCAAAACACTGTTCAAAGATAATACAGTACATTGTATGTTTTTATATTTCTATATAGGTTTCTCTAAACTAAATAACGTGAAACTTTTCAACTCTATATTAGTTCAGTTAATCAATAGCACTTCATGTCAATCCTCACATGGGCATACCTCCGCATATCAGATTCTATCTATTCTCCACATTATTTTAAATTGACTCCTCTTTTTGTTGTTTAAATTTACAATTCAAATATAACAAAAAATCATCAATGTATCCACTTTTTTGTATCAGAGGTACGCAAAATACCAACCAATATAGACTGGAAGAAGATGCCACTAGTATCTCACCTATTCGATCTAGTATTTTCGGTTTAACATTTCAGACATTCAGTGGAAGATTTAACATGTGCAAGATAAATAAATCAGAAGCTGTATTTATATTTAATCTTAGAACTCAATTTCTTCCCATGTTCTCTCATACGGTATTCCATCGAGTTCTATAGATGACACTGATGACAACAACCACAGTAATACGTGTAAATTATCTTACCACCATTGGATTGTATTTCTGTTCTAAAAAAATTTGGGGTCTCTATTGTAAGAATAATGAATAAAAAGAAATCTTACAATGAAACATGTGTTTGGTAAGGTGATCGTCTTAATTTGAAAAACGATACATTAAATTTTCAGATGGTTCATAAGTCCAAGAATTGAGCGATTCAATAATCTATCTACATTTTATGGAAGATCTTCAATTGAATTTTTGGAACGGTCTATTTAAAGCCAATGCCAACCCAGTTTCTATTTACTTCAATCTTTCGAATTCTGTATTATACGATTATTCAAATAACGTTCTCCATACTAGATTAGGTATTTCTCAATTTCAAGATGAACCTAACCATATTACAGTGTACCGAATAGCACCATATGCAGTCGAAGGAGTACTAAGTTTTGAATTTCTGATGTATTTTGAATTGGAATACTAGTATTATCAAAAAACAAATAGTTGGTCTTTGGTAAAACCAAATCTTAACTTTGATATAATTTATAGCATCAAATGAATTTTGGAATCTTATTCAAGGACCGCTAAAATATTGTTCATAGTTCGTGAATTATTATGGGCTTGTAAACATTTATTTACAGTATAAATATCTTCTGTCGGGTGTGGCTAAATCCAAAAGAAGAAAGTTTTTTCTTCTACATAGTAAGGGGGCTAAGAAAAAGATTGAAGTAATAATTCTATGAGAGCCACCACAATAGGGCCATAACATCTCGAATATATAGAATAATATGCAGGGCCTACTGTGAATTTGGGGTGTCATGTAAAATATACACGACTAAGTGATTAGTTAAGCAATGCATGGTCATTTGATCTTTTTATGCACGTTTTCATCCTTTTATGCAAGAGCTTCAATTTGTCAAATAATGTGTCTTATTATCGATTTCGTTATTTTTTGATAAAAAATGTTAATAAAAACAATTTACTTGAAATACATATTGCTATTTAAAATATCAAAAATTAAAAGAAATACCAAATACTTTATGTCTTCTAGTATCTGATTATGCTGAAAAAATATGTACATTAATAATCCAAAATTCATGTCTCATTCGAGTACGTGAACAACAATTAATTTCTATGAAATCTTACCTGTTGCGGAATACATATATAGTTGACAATTAATAAAATTTATTTGAATTTAACAGAGCAACTATTTACTATAGTTGATAGGAGTGCCTCTCGTTTATTGCGATAATGCAAACATTGTCAAAGTACATGAATTGAATTTTACACTCCCTGTTCACACGAGTATTGGGCGCCTGATGTAATATTAACTTTTTTTATAGAGAGAGCTAAACTACAATAATTGGAGCAACATCAGATTTTTGTTACTATTGTTTTTTGGTTACATTTGAAATTATAAAACCATGGTTTTTTCTTATTAGTATCATAAAAAATGATCTGAAAATATTTCACATCATTGTGTGTCCCTTTTTCCGTAGTTATGTTATGAGTATTTTTTTCGCAACCTTTTTAAACCTTTTCTACAAATCTGTGAAAGGAAAATACCGGTCTAGATCATAATTTTCATAATTAGTAAACATTTTAGCATATGTATTTACAGTTTCATTTATAAGAATGCCCTTGTGTGTCGAAAACCAAACGCGTTCTCTACTTTAGCATTCGTAACTTCTTAAAATAGAAAAATTTCTCGTTTTGGTAAACAAATATGAGGTGTGTTCAAGTAAATAAGCTGACCTTGTAAATATCGAGGGCTACAACCGTTCGATTATCGATTTTTTTATGTTGTGTTGGTACAGGTGTATCGAGCATATATTTACGGCTTTAGCTCTTTAGCATTATATTTTCGGTATGAGCCGTGTGTCGGCGAGATGTTGAATTAAGTCAATAATGATACTGATTTTTTTCAAAAAAGTTATAACTGACGATGAATCGGGGGTATATGGTTATGACATAGAAATTAAAGCCCAATTGTCTCGATGAAAGAGCCCAGAAGAAGCAAGACCGAAGAAAGCACGCCAAGTTCGATCAAATGTCAAGGTTTTGCTCACTGTATTCTTTGGTTACCGAGGCATAGTGCATCAGGAATTTTCACCACATGGTCGTACGGTCAATAAGGAGTATTACTTTGAAGTTATGCGCCGTTTATTCAAAAAACATCCGGCACTTTTGAAAAACAATCCATGGTTTGTGCATCATGATAATGCACCTGATCATTCATCGTTGCTTGTCAGAGATTTTTGGGCTAAAACCAATACCACAGTCATTACTCAGCTTCCATATTTATCAGATTTGGGAACGAGTAATTTTTTTCTTTTCCCAAAACTGAAGAGACCCATGAAAGGACGTCGATTTTCAACGATTGAGGAGATAAAAACTGCATCACTGAAAGAACTCAAGGTTATACGAAAATCTGATTATCAGAAGTGTATTATATCTGAGAGAAATTACATTGAAGGGAACAACATAAGTATTGATTAGTAAATAAATATTTTTTGAGAAATCTAAACCTAATCGCCTTATTATTTGAACACACCTCGTCTATTTATTTATTTAAATACAAATATCAGTTGGCTTGACTTTTTTTAAGGCTCTTTAGCAGTCCGTGAAAATGACTACATTACAATTAGTATTATTACATAAAAAATATGTAAAAATCATGAAAAAGCCTGTGCAATCTGCATTGAAAATTATATGTCGAATTTTTTCACCACATTCATGTACATGAATTGAATCTTGCACTTCCTGTTCACACGAGTATTGGGCGCCTGATGTAATATTAACTTTTTTTATAGAGAGAGCTAAACTACAATAATTGGAGCAACATCAGATTTTTGTTACTATTGTTTTTTGGTTACATTTGAAATTATAAAACCATGGTTTTTTCTTATTAGTATAATAAGAAATGATTTGAAAATATTTCACATTATTGTACGTCCCTCTTTCTCTACTTCTGTTATGAGTATTTTTTTAACAACCTTTTTAAGACTTTTCTGCAAATTTGTGAAGGACAAATACCTGTCTAGATCATATTTTTCATAATTAATAAGCATTTTAGCATACATATCTGCAGTTTCATTTACAAAAATGCCCTTTTGCATAGAAAATCAAACACAATTTATACTTTAGTATTCGTGATTTCTTAAAATTGAAGAATTTCTCGTTTTGATAAACAAATATATTTATTTCTTTGAATACTAATATCAGTTGGCTTTACTTTTATATATTAACTTAATTATATTAACTTAAATATATTTTTCAACGCATCTTTCACGGGCTTTTTATCGATTTTTACGTACTTTTCATGTAATAATGCTAATTGTAATGTAGTCATTTTCACGGACTGCCAAAGAGCCTTAAAAAAATATATTTCGAATGCTGTACCGAATCACTATTATCAAGTTCGAATCCCCAGTAGTTATAATGATTTTAGCTAAGACTTGATTGTAATCTTTGGACGTTGTCATAATTTCAGTATTAACTAAATAGAGGTTATAGTGTTTTCATGTATCAAGATCAAGACACATTAATAATAGCATTTTATGTATATTCCTAATAAAAAACTATTACGTATTGCACCCAAATAACGAATTGAATCTGTCGATATTTCTGTAACATCACCGATGTTGATTTCAGTTTGCCTTTAGTTTGATTGCTTGATTATTGAAATACAATAAAACAGTTTTCTGCAAAACTAGCTCGAGATGAAGTACTTAAATTTCTTTTTATAGTATTTGTCGTTTTGTTTAACAGGCATACATACGATCTGATGTTCATTCTATTAACTAAGATCTAGTTATGCCATCTGTAAAAACGGATACCATTGCGTTCTCTAGAATATGTTTGGTTACTAAGCTAATATACAAGATAAATAAGAGGAGATTGAGTGCTCCTCCTTGTTAGTGCCTTCTTTACATAAATAACGACAGCTTTCGTTTAACGAATCTATATTTTACATAAAAGGAATGTACCCTCCTTTGAGAGGTATAGTCGAGATCCTTACTCGTCGAAGCCAAAGCTTTGTTGCTACAAATATTGTACAAATTTTTACGCGCATACGAGTATCCAATATAAATCTTGAAAATGTAATCTGATAAATAGCTACAAACATGTATGTAAAATAAATGTATGCTAAATAATTTCAAGAGAGAATTATAATAATAAATCTTAGCTTTAATTATAAACTTTTTGAATACGACTAATTTTAATCTTAAACAAATAAAAGAAATTCGAAACGTCATCTTTTACCTGTTTAAGTATAAGTAATGATAAGAGTGTTGAGGAATCTTGGAAGCTTCCGAAATTGTGTAATTAAAATTAAAGTTTATAAATGGTTCAAACTATAAATATGAACAATAGAAAACTATTTAGAATAAAATTCAGGTTTGAAATGGAATCATATTACTCGCGCTTTGAAAATAACATTATATTGCATTAATTTTTTAAACAACATCTTATAACTTTTTTTTTAATTTGATAGTATGAATAAAAGCCATGAACTAACGATGTAATAGATTAGAAAAAATTTTTGGAAACGAAAAAAATTCACTAAACATTTTCCACGTTGCCAAAAAAGATTATGAACTATTTCGATATATTATTAACTTTTGGTTTGATAAAAATTGATCGGAAATGATATCAAATCAGATTCTATTTATTAAAGTTATATTACACTAACAATCTACATTTGAATCAACAGAAACTCCAGATATCTCGTGTATATACAGATATACATTCATAATGCTTTATATATATATTCCCTATCAAAATTCGATCAATTTGTTCATATAATGTTCTTTTATATAGTTTTCTATTGATTTAAAGATTGTGTGTTAACAGTCAAAACACCATCAATAACAACATGAAATTCTACATTTTAGAAAATTCTAGTAAAAATTAAAGTTACTTATACACTTATTGAACATTATAATAAACCATGACTAAGAAATCTTATAAATATAATTTTCAGAATGGTTTCAGCAATAGAGAAGTCTTTTTCTGTTGTGACTGCAGCACAATTATTTTTAATGTCCATAATGGTGTGCTGCTTAGGATTTCAAATCTCATGTGTAAGTTCTTATTGTTGAATTAAAATATTTATCTAACATTAAATGATCCTCGTATGTATATATTACATTACAATAGAGTACATTCCACATTACTTATTAAAACTAGAATGCATTTGATGAACTGAAACAATTATTCAAAAATCATTTAGTATTAACGTATATATATATATATATATAAAGGCGACTACACACTTATTCGAACAAATCTCTGTTTAAAATTCATATCCATGTAATTGAATAACTTTGTGCTTAAAATTTTTTATTAAAACGGTTTTGTATCCAATAATATGAAAAAAGTGGACAAAAATATAAGTCAAACATTTTGGACAGTGAAAATTAATTGATTTAAGACAATTAAATTATATTTAAAACTTTAAAAAGAATTTATTTGTCTTTTAGGATAAATATTGGAGCTATTGATGATTATAAATCTTATGTATATAACTACTTGTAAATTTAGTTATAAAAACTAGAACTATGATTTTTGTTCGATTTTTAATATATTTAAATGTGTTCGAAGTATTCATACATTTCAGCCCATCGAACAGTTCGAACTATTGGTCAAATGGTTGAGATATTTAATGATTCAAACTGTTCGAACTAGTCGATCAGCTCGAGTAGCTCGAAAAGTTGATTGGCTTAAATAATTGTTCAAATTTCGATTTGTTCGAACATCTAAAATTTCCCTACCTTACAGTAAAAACTCGTATGTTTTTTCTTATTTCTTTATTGATTTGTTAAAGTATTTAGTCGAGATTAAACTAATTAATATTGATTTCCTAAAAAATGAAATTTGTAAGTTTTAAAATCCAATATTCTTGTAATTCTAAGACATGTCTTATTTACAATTAGTATTTCCTGTACATAAAGACGTTCTTTGCATAATCATCTGTTTAGAGAAGTTTACATGAAATATTATAATTATAATTGACACCTTCGTGAATAAATATGGGAAATTTCAGGATAAAAATCCAATAAAAATAAAGAAAAAAATACTTTCAAATAGGAGATGTTATAAAAAAAGAACAAGACCTCATTCTGTGTCAATAATATTTGCTTCTTCGTCAATATCAATTTGGTGACCGATTAACAACCTTACATTAACAACCTTCAAATTACTTTTGAAATTTACTTTTCGACGTGGTATTCAGCTACCTGAGCAATTCTGCTGTTTTCTCGACGTCGTTATCAAGAGATCTAACTTTACTTGAGGGTTTGTTAAGCTATGGGATTAGAAAGAAATCATAAGGAATCATGTTTGATGAATATATCGTAGGTAGTATCAATATGATGGTATTGTGTTTGACGGAAAAACTAACTTACAGGCATTGAGGCATATCACGAAGACAACGTAAACTTACTACACAATATACTTTACTAATCTTTTGACCTTTTAAACAATAGCTTATAATACACTAAACCATTGAAGTAGAAAAGGACATACTAATATTCACATTTGATCGATATTCTCATAGTTTTTCAAATTATTGATAACTCTTTTCTTAGTTCACAAATCGCGCGATAGATATTACTTTCGTACACGACAAATTCTCATGTATAACGACAAGCAATAATGGATAAGATATGCAAATTCAACTGCAAAATTGACAATTACTAAAAACATTACACTTTCAAAATGACAACTCTTTTGCTTTGAATCTTACTCTTTGGATTTGCAAATACAATGTCAAAAGTAGAATTTCCATTAGAAGTGTTTTCAATAAAGCATTTTTATAAGAAGGTTCTTGTTTTGGGAATAAAAGAGCTTTAGATCTTAAAAGCTTTAGATCTAACGCTATCATCTGCCCTACGCTAATATTAAATACAGTTTGGTACTTGAAAATATTTTATTGGCTTATGGTACTGCACAATAAAGTAAGTCGAAGCACCCAAATTGTTTCTTGGATAGGAGTTTCCTGACCTCTAAGTACTCGTGGTATGAACGTCATTTATTACCCATATGTGACAACTTCTCCTTGCCAGTGAGATTTAAATAAAATGATAAAAATATATTGTCTTTACTTTCTTTAGATATTTGATAATACTGAAGAAAAACCAACAAAATTACAAACCCTCACATTGACTGGAACTCTGCTTTCAATGATGGTGCACGTGCTCGTTGAATGTTTTGCTAGCGAAAATCTAGCCTTTTGTGTAAGTGATTCAAATAAAGCATGTAATTTTTTAAAATCAAGATTTTTAAGCAAAAAGAACAATTCTTTAAAAGCCTTGAAAAGAACCAAAACTTGCATCACAATAATCACAAAAAAATATTCTATATTGAACATTGATGCAATTGTTCGCATTCGTTTTACCCTATATTCAGTGGTCCCAATGAAGTAATTCAATATGACCATACCCTATAATATATGAGGCAAATTATGTGTAAATGTTTCTAATGCTTTTGTAACTTTTTTAAAAATTTAAGATGCGAATAAATTTTACTACGATAGTAATAACTATAGAAAATTTTGAACGTTGAGTTAATTTTTTATTTTGTTTTCAGAGTTCGAAAATATTTCTTAATCTTTGTAACAGCAAGTGGTATACATTACAAGAACAAAGCTTGCGATGGCTTCTGCCTATAATGATTATGTCGAGCACACCTCGACAAATAAAAGCAGGAAAGATTGTGGAACTGTCTTTAAGCACATATTGCTCTGCAAGTTTCTATTATTTATGTCAATTTTAATAATTATTCACATTTGAGAATCATGAGCCAGCGAAGTTCTCGGTATCATTTCAGAAAGTCAAGAAAAAACATATTGTCAAAACGTATATATTGTCTTTTATACGAAATCCTTGTTCGAGTAGCCGCGATGTTTAGTTTTAGAATGCGGGGACATTTAAAAAAAAATTTTGAGACTAGTATTGGACTGTATTTTATACAGCAAGTTAATAAAAACACCCGCTGAAAAGAGCGTACTTCTTATAGCTAAAGATCCAATAGATGTTTAAAAATATCAAAACAAAAAATGTTATAGTCATAATTGGATATGCTTAAATGAAAATTTTATACGTACATGTAGATGATTCAACATTAAATGATGGATTTCAAACGAATAATTTATTAATGGCTTCTGGATTAAAACAGAATGTTGATGCTACTAATGGTCAAGCTGCCCAATTGACAACATAGAATGATAAAAAATTATTAAAAAATGAAAAAATACGTTTATACTGACGTTGTCAACTTCAGAAAAATTTTTTGCGTTTGACTGGTACAACAATAAGTACAGTTATTTATATATTGGTTTTATTATTTATATATTTAAATCATAAAGCAACCATAATGTCAGCAGAAACGGATATTATCGTTTTATTGTTATTTAATTTTTTTCATTCCAACTTATTAACAATTAGACAACAGGATCATTATCGTTATCAAAATTTTGTTTCAATTCAAAAATTGTCAATGTAACTTTATATTCAATTTTTACTGAAATTCGAGCGCAATTTTGTGCAATATGCATATGTATATTGCACAATGTATAGATACAACATACAACTGATTATCAGCAAATTCCAGTGGAAACTATAAGTAGGTATTGTTTCAGAAAATGATTTGAATGAGTCTTCGGCAAGATACTTCACGCATATGGTCCATCGTGCCTCGACCATCGAAAAATATCTTGAGACACCTTAAATTTTTTCAAACTACTATACTGCTGTTATAAGTAAAAATACCGCTTTGCCATAATATAATGAATTGATCTCATTTGGTAAATATGAACAGGCAAGTTTTTAAAAATAATAAAATTGTTGATTTAATGTAATTTAAATAGGTTAATGGTTTGATTCACCTATTTATCGCGGAAATATTAAAAAATAGCGTAATGATAAAATTTTGAGTGACGTGAATACTAAATTAAGAATACTATATAAAACGTGAGTACTAAATTTAACTTTTAAAAAATGTTTGTTCACTATTTTATTTTTTTTTTTATCAATTTTATTCAAATGTTTAGCTCAGATATAGTTTAAAATAGCCAATTAAGTTTATCATTTACACTTTTTAAAATTACTTTTTACAAATCTTACTGTAAATTCACTCATTTTTCAGATATAAATCATACTGGTTCATTAAAATTATGCATTTTGTATAATACCTGGTCATTGTATATCATTAACCGCAGTACTGCATTGCTCTATAATAATTTATATGCAGCATACAAAATTATTGTGATATTTGGTCATTATAGAATTTCGTTGCTCTTGATATCTCAATTTCAATTTTTATACGATACCTTTCCATAGAATCTGTATTTTATTTTCAGATAGTGAAATCGACGGCAGGCTATATATCTATGTTCATTGCTGTTAATCAAAGATAACCTGATATTTCTCAAGGAATTGAAAATTCTTGTTGAACAATGTATACAATTGCCTAAATATATTTATTATAGTTGAATGTTATAAAATTTGTTCTAAAATTATTTTATATTTAACTTTTCATATTTTTGAAATTTATGATTTACAATTACTATTTATAAAATTTAAGTATCTTTATAAAATTTTATGTCCTTAAAGCAACATTCAATCAAATTGAGTTCTTGCAAAAAATTAAACGAAAAACATAAACGTTTAATTATACTCAGCAGAGTTTATTTTCTTATAAATTATACAAGTATATACCATAGGCTTATATATTAGACCGCACACTCTGGGAACAGAGTTGAAATCGAAACCAGAGTGAGAGAACAATAGAGAGTCATGCTGTCTTTCTCTTACATGCAAGGAAGTGGAGAGAAAAGAAAAGTAGCAGAACAGTAGCAGTAGAATACACCATCTTTCCCCGGAGCAAGAGAGAAAACACGACTCTAGGTCTAACTTTGTCCTTAAATATGGGCTTTGGAGTGTTCTTTTTAACGCGCGGTTTAATATATAAGTCTATGGTGTATACACACTGCATAAAAAGAGTTCCCTAACAATTGAAGAAATATTCAGAAAATGGACTTTAAAATAAACGTTTAAACAAACATTTTAAGGAGATAAAAATGATTATATACTTAATCTTCAGTCCAACAATTTATATTCATGTTCGTATATTATCAGAAGATCGCTCTAAAAATCATTATACAATATTATAAGTATTATAAACTACTATACACTTGAATTCAGCAGAAAGCAAAATTTAGCGTAAAAAATTATTATTGCCCATCAGATTAAGCATTGAATATTAAGCATCTATCGAATATACATGGATTATTAAACAGAGTGTCCAATTTCGTTGTAAACAGCAAAAGACATTAAATAATTTGAAAAATAAAATGTATTGGACAATTTCAGAATCGAATTCGAAACAACAGATATAGATTATACTGATAATCTTTGGGTGTCACAGGAAAATTTGTGCATTTTATTCAATACATACATATATGGGTGCTTTTATCTTTTTCATATTTTTTCCTACCATTCTGTATCCCTATAACATGGCAGAACTGTGTTTTCTGTTTGGAAACTGATTGCTTGTCCTAAATAAACCAAAGACTCAATTTTCTGACTCCGCAATCTATTTCAATACTGCATCAACTAACTGTGTTCTTCATGTAGATTGTGTAGTTTATAGTATGTGGCCGGGTAAAATGAAAACCTGGTTTACAAGAACATCTGTCTTTGGAACCAGTACAAAGGTTTCTAGTTTGAAAATTGTGTGTGTATCAAAATTAAGGAAAAGAAAGCGTTTAGAAATCATAAATGTCTTTAAATATTTGGCGAGTATTCGCAGCATGAAGCAATTAATATTAATTTAAATACTTTTACCTATTCAAAGCAATTAATATTAATACTAAATACTTTTTATTGGCCTGTGGGTGATAAGGAGTACATGATTTGCGCCAATAAAATCCGTGAGTGTCTCGAAGAGTATACCCTTAAACATGCTCTCCTTTGTCTGTCGTTATAGTGAAAGAAGTACCGTACGTGCAGACTCAATGAACGTAAAATACGAGCGCGATGATCTCAGCCTATTGATCTTATAACTAGCTAGCAAGAGAATCTGTCCAACATAGTGAGGCATTTTAATAATATCCAAATTAATGTAGGAGAAGTGAACGTCTAGCTCATCAAAGCGTTCAAATACTGCTCTATGATATCGATATATTTTCGAAAGCTGGTAAGGGATGCAATTCAGAGACCATCTTTGGCACGCTTCTAATGTAGCTATATAATATTAATTTAATTAATAATAAAGAATAGTATATATATATATATATACTGGACTATTGCTGGGAATTTAATAAATGAAAAATTACACAATTTGTATTTAAATATAGCAGTTTTAATAAGACAAGTGATATTATAAAATGAGAATATACTCAATGTACAGACGAGATACGAATGAATGCTCGCGCTCAGGCAGCGCCTTATATCTACTCTTCGTCGCCCATATGGCGGGTCAAATTTCGGGCAATAAGCCCCATTCGTCGATCGCAGCCTAAACACTTCGCGCAGCCGGACGGTCGGAGAACCCGAGGTGGTAATCTGACACCGTCCATACTTCTTTCAAAATTCTCGAAATTTTCTTATAGCTAAAATACATTCACCTTATTTGTGAATCTGTAAGACAGCTATTAGAAAGAAAATTTCCGAATTTTCCGTCACAGCACGGATCAATTGCTTTTATGGAAGCATAACCAGTCAAACCTCTTTCGTAAAATCTCAAGATTTTCCTCCGGCTAATATTTGATTACCTTAGTTGTAAATCATATAAAAGCCAGTTTTCAAGAAAATCTTCGATTTTACCCGTCATGGTACGGATCAAACGTATACCTTAGTTGTATACAATTTTGCGGCCTTTAACGAAGGTTTGCTCACGATCCTGACTTCAATAATTAATTAATTTCAATTCAAATCCAATCTAATTAACTCATACAGAGTCCAATTCAAATTTCAAATTATAACTTATAAAATAAGATTTCAAATTGCTAACCCATGATTTCGCTCAGCATTATTCAATATCTCGTATATACTCACATATCATTTATAAACAGTTTTTTATAATTCGTGCGGCGCCGTTTTGTCCGAAGAGATCGCATAACATTTCTTACTCATATATTCTCCCACAAACATAATATTATGTCAATCTTTTATTTACATTATTTCCAATCGTAAAACTAAACATTTCTCGCATTATAATTTACAACTATATTTGGTTACAAAGCAATACTAAACTTATATGTATATATATATATATATATATATATATATATATATATATATATATATATATATATATATATGGCAACGCGATATTATAAAAATTTCTTAAAGACTATTACGCATTATTTTAATATGTATCAGATTAATAATTCCAACAATTAAATCATAAATTAATTTTATCTTTATACTTCTACTTTCTTAAACTATAAACATATAAAAGAAAATATCTTATTTTAAATTTTAATTCAAACAATATACAAAACGTTATACGTGAATCTAATGACTATATAATAACAACTAGAATTGTAATCGATAAATAAACCCTTAATTCTGAAAATGATAAAAGATGTAGACTTAATTTTAGAGTTAATTCTTAAATCTATTTTTAATTCTATTCGTAACAATTCTCCCCTCGTACAAAATTTATTCATTTTGTACCTCGCTCTTACCTAATAACTTTATTAACTTTCGCGTAGGTCTCAAAAAATTTCCTCTCGGAGTGCGCACCTCAGCAACTCTTACTTCCTTATCCGAGCCCGGAAAAACTCGGAGTATCTCGCCTTTATTCCAATAATTTCGCGGCGCTTGAAGATCGACTATTAAAACGATATCTCCTACTTCTATAGGATCTTCCTTTTCTTTCCATTTCTTACGAGGTGTAATTGAGGGCAGATATTCACGTATCCAACGTCTCCAAAACGCATCCGCGTAAGACTGTGCTAACTGTCATTGCTTATTTAAACATATATCTTTCAATTCGTATCTCCCGAGTTTTATATTCCCGGATGATGTTCCAATCAAAAAATGGTTTGGCGTTAGCGCCTCGTTATCTCGCGGATCGAGCGATACATTTGTCAAAGGTCGGGAATTCACGGAATGTTCAATTTCCGTAAATACGGTATATAATAATTCCTCCGTAGGCGCTTGATCGTTTAAAATCGACTTTAAAGCAATTTTAACAGAGCGTATTAATCGCTCCCATGCACCTCCCATATGCGGTGCATCAGGAGGATTAAACTGCCAATCTATGTTATTTTTTATAGTAAAATATTCCATTTCTACCTTGTTTATAGTCTTGATCGCGTCTTGCAATTCTTTATTCACTCCCTTAAAATTCGTACCGTTGTCGCTGTATATTTTCTGCGGCATACCGCGTCTTGCCGCTAACCTTTGAATTGCCATGATCGCCGAGCTCGTGGTAAGGCTACTTGCAATTTCTAAGTGAACCGCGCGCGTCGTAAGGCAAGTCATTAGCACGCCCCATCGCTTTTCTCGGCGTCGACCGATTTTTACTTGTAAGGGTCCAAAATAGTCGATTCCGCAATGCGAAAATGGCCTCTGTCTGAAAGCCACACGACATGCAGGTAACGCTGCCACTAGTGGGTTGCGCGGCTTTCCTCGACGTATACGACATACGATACACCTACTGATGATCGATTTTAAGGCATTTCGGAGACCTATAATATGATATTTTTGTCTTAATTCGTTCAGTACAGTCTCTGTACTGCCGTGATAATATTTTTGATGGTATTCGACGATTAATTTTTTTGTCGCTGGATGTTTAGCGTCTAAAATAATAGGCGTGTTATTAAAAACTTTCTCAGATAATAAGCTAGCTCGGCCGTTTGATCTTAAAATTCGATTACTGTCTAAAAATGGCATGAAACTCGCGATGCGACTGCCCTTTTGTAACTTTTCGCCCTTTTCTATAGCTATTATCTCTGGTTCAAAACATTCTTGTTGAATTATTCTAAACCAATATCGCTCATACGTTTCAATATCTTGTATCGACGGCTTAGCAGTTATTTTATGCCTCCACTTATCAACGCAACGTTTAACGCGTCGCGCAATTATAATAAAACCTCGCCAGCCTAACAAGCGTAGATAAATAGAAAAATCTAATTGCGGTACTTTTAATGTGAATACATATCCTTTCTTAATTTCCAATTTGTTGATTTCCGACGTGTCTTTCTTTGTCAGTATTTGCTGTTTTGGCCATTCCGATTCTGTGCGCTTCAGAAAGTCAGTCCCTACAAACCATTGTTCATCATTCTTAAATGATTGATTTAGGAAACGCGTCGCATGGTCCGCGGGATTTTGGCTCGATGGCACCCAGTGCCATTCCGAGCTTCGCGTTAGTTCTGATATCTCTCCTAATCGATTCGCGACATAAGTCTGATGCATACGAGGCTCTGTTCGAATCCAGCATAAAACTATCATCGAATCCGTCCATACATAACGTTGTTCAATATTTATTTGCAGTTCGATTTGCACGAAATTCATTAGCCTTGCGCCGAGTAGAGCAGCTTGTAGCTCTAAACGCGGTATTGTTATCGGTTTGAGCGGCGCGATTCGATTTTTTGCCATTATCAAAGATACATGAATCATTCCGGGTCCTGTTTCGATGCGTAAATATGCGGCGGCTGCGTATGCCGTTAGACTGGCATCGCAGAAAACATGTAGCTGCGCCTTTTGATTTTCGAAATCTTTCGGTGTTAAACAGCGCGGAATACGCAATTGTTTTAAATAATACAAATTTTTTAGCCAATTGATCCAGTCGGTGTACTCTTCTTCTCGCACCTTTTCATCCCAATGTACGCCGCTCTGCCATATTTTCTGCATTATTATTTTCGACTTGAGAGTGAAAGGTGCAAGAAGACCTAAAGGATCATATATAGACATCACAAGACGTAGAACTTCTCTCTTTGTCGGAGTTCTATTCCCTGTGACGATATCGTTCGGTATTTTGTTTAATCCTATATGGAATTTTAGTTCATCGGCACGCGTATCCCAATAAAGACCTAATACTCGCTCTTTATCCTTATCGCCCAAAGAAGTAACGTAATTTTCTGTAATTTTATTAGTTTTCATTGCGAATTGCAATATCTCAGGTACATTGGTTGCCCAACCATGCATCGAAAAATTCGCCTGTGCGTTTATTTTAATTACGTTATGAATTAACGCAGTAGCTTCGATTTTCGACGTACAACTACTTAAAAAATCGTCCATGTAACTATCTGTGATAACCTTTTGTGACGCTTGTGGGAGAGACTTGGCGTAGTAGCTAGCGTTTTTATTTTTAACATAAATTGCGTTACAGGGCGACGATTTCGCACCAAAAATCAAGCTTGTCATTTCGTAGACTCGCGGTTCATTTTTTCTATCTCTATCACGCCAGAGGAATCTTTGGGCTCCCCGATCAACTTCTCTTACATTTACGCGTAAAAACATGTCCGATATGTCACCCTTTACCGCGACCGCGTATCGTCTAAAACGGATTAATATACCGGGTAACGATTCTAGTAAGTCCGGTCCCGCATCTAACTGATCGTTCAAACTTACACCCGCTGTTTTGGCAGCGGCATCAAATACAAGCCGAATTTTATTCGGCTTATTTATGTTTATTACACCGAAGTGTGGTAAATACCACGTGCGCGGATATTCCTTATGTGTTTTCACGAATCTCGCATATCCGAGATCTATAAAGCGCTGCATCTCATTATAATACATGTCAGCGTAATGAGAATCACGATCTAATCTTTTCTCTAGTAAGAACAACCTTTTTCGAGCAGTCGCGAAACTATCAACCATCGGCGGTTGATCATTTTTCCAAAGAAGTCCTATCTCATATGCATTTTCTACTTTACGGCACGTTGTTTCTAGTATTTTCTCCGCGCGGGTTTGCTTATTTTGCCTAGATAAATCACATACACCTATTGACTCTAAATTAAAAAAGAACCGTATTAACTCATCCAATGTGTTATCGTAGACATCGCTCTGTCGAATCTCAGATGAGTCGCACGTAAACATTATTTTCGCCTTTTTCGACTTGAAGCGTTTTGATTTTGGAATGCAAGACATCGACGTCGGACCGTGCAAAACCCAACCTAGAAGGCAGCGAGAAATTGCAAGACGCGTATCTCTTATTGATATTATCTCTCGGGTAGTTATAAGTTGCCAATTGTCTTGGCCTATTAAAATGTCAATACGCGGATGATAATAATGCTTTATTCCCTTTTCTCTTATTTTCGCATTCAAGTTATTAAGAAAATTTTCCGAAATAAATTGAGTGGAAAGATTGAGATTTTCAATGGAAATCGCACCACGCAATGTATGCACACCGAAAGTGCCTTCAATAGTTAAATTTAATTTTTCGCACTTAGTTGCGAGCTTTTCGCCATTAATTCCCTTTAAGATCAATGATAGAGATGGACCGCTTACACCTATATCTTTGGCAACTTCTTTATTCATCAACGTAATCGTCGATCCCTCATCCAACAGCGCGTATGTATCTCGAAACTGCTTGTTGTTTATTAAACGAACTGGTATTATTTTCAACAAGACAGCAGACGCGCCTAGTCAGTCTTTTAGGACATTTATCTCTGCGTGCGGAGAATCAAAACTATTTTGCTTCTCTTGCGGCATTTGTCGCGCATAACCTGTGTTCGATTTTCCATCGCTGTGCAAAAGAACGTGATGACTTCTGTTACAACGTGGGCATTTACTACTCTTGCAATTAAAGCGCGAATGTCCCGAAAACAAACAGCAGTAACAAAGGTTATGTTTTTTAGCTATGTTCCATCTTTTACTTACGGCTTCCCGAGAAAACACGGCGCACTCCGATGGAGAATGAAATCCACGCTCGCAGATTACGCAAGTGCTTGTATCGCTTTTACTTACATGTTTACGCCTGGGTTCGTGCCGAGTCGCGTATACATTTTTATACGAATGCCCTTCTCGTCTGGGCGCATATACTTTACGAACAGAAGTACAAATATCATTGTCGAAAATACCCGCGGCGTTCGCTAACTCGGCCTCAGAGTACAAAAATTCGCTCAATTTTTCAAGACCTGATTTCTCTTCGGACATATTGGCGGCTTGCCTATTAAAGGCATACTTTAGCGCAGAAGGTAATTTACTACCTATCGATTTCATCAAATCCGGACTATCTAAATAGCCCGTTAGCTTAAACAACTTGAAAGCCGTAGTCGCATTTTTTAATTTAGTCGCGAAACGTACTAAACTTATCTTACCCGACTCAAGATCTGGTAAAGACTTTAAATCTACAAAAATCTTTTCTGCGACCACCTTTTTATTGCCATAATGCAATTCAAGTGTACGCATAATTATTGCTGCATCACGGCTCGTAGCGAGGAGCGTACCCACTATTTCTCGCGCTTCGCCTTTTAACGCGGTAAGTAAGCGCGCAACATTTTCCCGTTCGCTATATTCACCAAGTTCCGAGGAAAGCTCATATGCTTCCTTAAATTGTAACCATTCCATGGGATCCCCGGAAAAATGCGGCAGACTTTTCGCAGTGGTCATACGATTGATAAATCGAGAACTACCTTCGCTAAAGGTAGAATTACGCAACGCGGATATCGATCTTTCAAAAAGATTCGCTAGTCGCATAGTCGCATCCATATTATTTTCAGATTGAAAATCTCTCACCGGTGTTGAAGCATTATTAGATGTTCCGTTGTTTCCCGTCGCTCTACTTCCTGCTGCTGTATCAGGGAGCACGCTGCCATCGAAAGGTGTAGACTCCGAGCGCCGTTGAATATTGTTCGCCTGCTGAGCATGGGGAATTCTCCCTGCTTGAGGCTGATCTCCAACGAACATGTCATTCGCTGATTGTTGTAACTCGTCGTTCGATTTCTCAGCTGCAACAGATGGACCTGACCGTGGGGTTGAAGTCATCCTGCTCTCGTGAAGAACGGTTTGCTCTACCCTAGCACGCCGTTTATTGAATGTCCGGGAACTTGCTGTTGAATTCCTGGTTTTCTTTGATCGCTTCGCGTTGGGCGGTTGCACCCAATTAGAGGCGGCAGTAGTCGCACGAGTTTTTCTTGATGACATGGCCGATGTACAATCAGAACAAACTATTGATTAAACACGTTTTAATTTTTCACCACACAACCCAGCTTACCGGAAAATGTTCCCGGGTTTCGGCACCAAAAATTATACTGGACTATTGCTGGGAATTTAATAAATGAAAAATTACACAATTTGTATTTAAATATAGCAGTTTTAATAAGACAAGTGATATTATAAAATGACAATATACTCAATGTACAGACGAGATACGAATGAATGCTCGCGCTCAGGCAGCGCCTTATATCTACTCTTCGTCGCCCATATGGCGGGTCAAATTTCGGGCAATAAGCCCCATTCGTCGATCGCAGCCTAAACACTTCGCGCAGCCGGACGGTCGGAGAACCCGAGGTGGTAATCTGACACCGTCCATACTTCTTTCAAAATTCTCGAAATTTTCTTATAGCTAAAATACATTCACCTTATTTGTGAATCTGTAAGACAGCTATTAGAAAGAAAATTTCCGAATTTTCCGTCACAGCACGGATCAATTGCTTTTATGGAAGCATAACCAGTCAAACCTCTTTCGTAAAATCTCAAGATTTTCCTCCGGCTAATATTTGATTACCTTAGTTGTAAATCATATAAAAGCCAGTTTTCAAGAAAATCTTCGATTTTACCCGTCATGGTACGGATCAAACGTATACCTTAGTTGTATACAATTTTGCGGCCTTTAACGAAGGTTTGCTCACGATCCTGACTTCAATAATTAATTAATTTCAATTCAAATCCAATCTAATTAACTCATACAGAGTCCAATTCAAATTTCAAATTATAACTTATAAAATAAGATTTCAAATTGCTAACCCATGATTTCGCTCAGCATTATTCAATATCTCGTATATACTCACATATCATTTATAAACAGTTTTTATAATTCGTGCGGCGCCGTTTTGTCCGAAGAGATCGCATAACATTTCTTACTCATATATTCTCCCACAAACATAATATTATGTCAATCTTTTATTTACATTATTTCCAATCGTAAAACTAAACATTTCTCGCATTATAATTTACAACTATATTTGGTTACAAAGCAATACTAAACTTATATGTATATATATATATATATATATATATATATATATATATATATATATATATATATATATATATGGCAACGCGATATTATAAAAATTTCTTAAAGACTATTACGCATTATTTTAATATGTATCAGATTAATAATTCCAACAATTAAATCATAAATTAATTTTATCTTTATACTTCTACTTTCTTAAACTATAAACATATAAAAGAAAATATCTTATTTTAAATTTTAATTCAAACAATATACAAAACGTTATACGTGAATCTAATGACTATATAATAACAACTAGAATTGTAATCGATAAATAAACCCTTAATTCTGAAAATGATAAAAGATGTAGACTTAATTTTAGAGTTAATTCTTAAATCTATTTTTAATTCTATTCGTAACAATATATATATATATATATATATATATATATATATATATATATTCTTCGGTTTTTTCATGCGGTATTTAAAATATTAATTGATGTTTGAGGGACACTTCGTTTTAAGAGGTGCTGAAAGTGAATACGGTAATTTTTGTTATGTATGAATATATTTAACAAAGACGTTATATTAAATTCTGTTTTCGGAATGAAATTTTGACTCCGGAAACGTGGAGCATGTTGCAAAAGCCTTTGAAAATCACACTCTCCCTTCAAAGAATGTTTACAAGCGGTACGGCGAGTTCAGAATCTGCCGCAAGAGTATTAAGAAAAATAATGTCACATCAGCCAAAAACATCGACTGATCATAACATGAGTCAAGTTAAAGAACTTGTGCTCTAAAATCGTCGACTTATAATTAGAAACCTTGCTACTTCTGTGGGAATGTCATATGGATCAGCTAAAACCATTGTAACTAACATTTTTGGACTCAGGGTCAAGCACTCATAGATGCCAAATACTCCATTTTTTGGATAAAGAGCGTCATATTGACATCTGCGAAGAGATGATTCAAGCTGCGCGCAAGATGGGTGCCGCGTTTGCTCACAATGGAACAAAAACAGCGTCGTGAAGATGTTTCAGTTGAGTGTTTGGCAATGTTTCACAAAAATAAAGCCGAATTTTTACGCCGTTTCATAACCATGTATGAAACATGGGTCCATCACTTCACACCCGAAACAAAAGAACAATAAAAACAATGGACTCAAAAAGGAGAACTGGCTCCAAAGAAGGCAAAAATCGTTCCATCTGCAGGTAAGGTTATCGCGTCGATTTTTTGGGATGAGTGTGGGATCATTTTCATTGGCTATTAACGGCGAGTATTATGCGAACTTATTACAATGTTTGAGCGAAAAAATCAAGCGAAAACGGCCGAATTTGGCTAAGAAGAAAGTGCTGTTCCATCAAAATAATGGCGTTATTGCAATCGCCAAAATTAATGAATTAAAGTTTGAATTGCTACTTCATGCACCTTATTCACCAGATTTAGCTCCCACGGATTATTTATCTGTTCCCAGACTTGAAAAAATGGCTCGCTGTTCAAAAATTTTCCAGCAATGAAGAGGTGATGTCGGCAGTTAATAGCTATTATGAGGAGCTTGACAATTCTTATTATAAAAAGGGTATCGAACTTATTGAACATCGCTGGGAAAAGTGTATAGAGCTGAAAGGAGATTATGTTGAAAAATAAATATATTTTTTTCCAGTATTGTTGAGTTTTATTTGTTGGACCAGATACTTCTGGGACCACCCTCGTAGGGTGTGCTGTACTACTAGCTGCTAAAACCGAATGAAACCGTCACTACAGATGTATACAAATGCCAACTGAATGATTTTCAACAAAAATTGAACAAACATAGATCAGCAATCGCGAGCAATAGGCAATGCTCGACCATATGTTGCGAAAGTCGTCAAAAACACTGTTGGAGTTCGAATGGCAAGTGTTGCCGCACCCAGCGTACTCGTCAGATATAGCGCCTCCTGGTTACCACCTATTCAGATCGATGCAGCATGACCTCATTGAAATGCTCTTCCTACATGTTCAAGAAGTGCGAAAATTTGTAGATGATTGGATTGCCTCGAAACGGCCATCGTTCTTTCGCCACAGTATGGTAAATGACGAAAAATATTTTGATTAAGCTAACATGTATCTATTTTCCATCATAAATGCCCTTTTTCCGTTAACAAAGGTTGGAAACTAAGTTCGCCTCCTCATAAATTATTTGCGATGTTCTTGTCTAAAGTTAATGTGACGAGGGTAGGGTGAAAAGTTTCTGACCTGACCTAGAGATGGTGTTGGCAAGACTTATTTCTGGTTTGCTCTCTATAGTAGTACATCTTACTCACTCATGTATAGTTTTTTAGAACTATTTCTCAGTTAGTATTTATAGTATAGTATACATTTAAGAGCCTACTGAACATTGAACATGATACCTGTATTGCTTACGTGAAAATAGAAAAAGCATAAAAGCATGCAATCATTAAATTCTTTTATTGAAAAGAATTAACACTATTTTAAATTAAAAAAAAAAACTAGATTTTAAATTGAAAGATTCTGCTTCATCATAATCAAGAGTTAAAAGGTAGTTTTCAGGAATTAAAGAAAGGTCGTATCAGCAGTGCTGATGTATCTCGTACAAGGCGACCCGTTGACGTCAGAATTGCCGGAATGATTTAAAAAATGTATAAAATGGTGCTGGACCGTAGATGAAAAGTAAGTTCTAAGATTAATAGGATATGAATAGGTATTCATACGAAATATTTTATATGAACATTTGAGTATGGATTTTGTTCCACTACGATAACATACCTGCTCATACATCGATTGTGGTCATGGCTAAAATCAACAAATTAAGATTCAAATTACTTCCATATTCACCATATTCACCAGTTTTAGCACCAGTGACTATCATTTATTGAACACCGCTCTGAGAAATAAATAAAGCAACAAAAAAAAGCCGAAAAAAGTTATTTTTATTCATCAGGCTGGAAACTTTTCACTCCACCCTCTTATATAATTAACGGCGATACTTTTATTTCAAATTATATCATATTGAAAAAGTTACTTATTAAGAAACATTCAAAATAAATAGTCAAAAGATCCTGAAATTTTGGAAAATACTATAAAGTAATTCTTAAAGACTAAATTATATGGTAAAATACTGTATTTTAAACTTGTTAAATAATTCTGTATATTAATTAAATAAAAATAGAAAAATATTTATTTATAATTTTTGCTATTTACTAAAATTAGTATAATTATTATTTGATTTGGTAACAGCGTAGAAAAGTATTTCCAAAAGTTTTTTAAAGTTTAAAATTTATTTAATTAATTATTATGTTACAAATAATTCTATGTGATGAATAAAATTCTGTTTAGCTGAATGTAATGTTTATATTGCTTATAATCTTTAAGCATGCACTATTTCAATTATATATAAGTTAATGTTAGAACATTTCTGGATATAACATATGTATATTATTATTAGCATTATAACAAATTTTCATTAAATTTAATAAATAACATATTGGCTGAACTATGACTATCATTTTTCAATGTTTTTTAATTAAATACTAAATATTATTTTATTGAATTTTTTCTTGTTTAAAAGGATTTTTTAACATTTGTTTGCATCCTAAATTGCATATTTTAATCTTCATAATAATAATATACAAAGGTAAATAAATAATTTAAAATAATTAAATAGTGAAACAATAAAATGGGAAGTGCATTGATGAAATAAATGAAGCATATACAAGGAAATTGCGTCTTTACTTGCTATAAGTTGTTTCATATTAATAGTTACAAATAAATAGTTTTTAACTTTTTCGTAATCTCATATCTTTTTTACATACAATACACTTCTTTTGGCATTGCTGCATGTGGTATGCTCTTGCTTTTACGTATATTTATTTGGCTGTAAATCGAATGCAAATTTTTCTTTTCTTATTCATTGTTTAAAATTTTTTAATCATGTATCTAGTGTTTCGGGATTAATGTTTTAGGTAAGGCACATATATTAATATTAAGATTTATATAGGCCTAAAAGCGATATCTTCATCCCTTGTGTAAACATAATGCTTTTTTTTCTTCTTGTTTTCATCCGTTATGTTATTCTTACATTTGAAATTTCAGAGTTGTAAAATGTAGAAGACAAAAATTTGAATTGTATTTTTAAAGTATCATTAGCAATGAAGCTATGTACCTTAAGTAATACAGGGGAAGCTTACAAACTTTTTAATAATTGTAACTTATTAATCTATAATTATGCTTGATCTTATACACATGCACCTTTTCATTTACAAACTTTTTATACTATATTCGTATATCATAGAAATTCATTTCACTGCTTAGGTATAAGGTACAAGGTATATTTTTTAATATGCACTATAAAACGAAAGAAGTGTTTCACAGAATGAATTAAATAATTTAAAAAATGTCAATTTTATTCCACAGTTAATGTAGAGGTAAATTGAGTAAAAAAATTAAATGTTTTTAGAAAATTATTTAATTATTTCATAATAAATCAATAAAAATGAAAAAAGAAAATTACCGTTAGTTTTAATGGAAAAAGAATATTTACAATACATTTAATAAACTTTAGTAGATATATCTGAATGTGAGAGAAACATGATTTTAAAAATATAATTTATCATTAGTCAAAATTGACAATAATATTTTAAAAGTATAGTCTTTGCTGAAAGAGTCGATTGATATCAATATATCTGAAGAAGCTTGATTATATAATAACTATATGCTATTTCATTAGGATTTTACGTCAGTTTTCAAAATATACAATTATTAATTAATGAATAAAGAAATTAAAATTTGCACAAGCATCTATCATCACTCACATATTCATCATTGTTATTCTACAAGATTTATTCTACAGAGGCAGACAATATATGCCTAATCGATTCTATCGAATTAAGTACAAAAAGATTATTTCTTATTTGTTGTCGTACTTATATTTGCATGTCTTATTGCCTAGGACAAAAAAGCATTACAAAAAGTTTAATTTCATCATATTTAATGAAATGGATGGAAATGATTTCTCGAAAAGTGCGCTTTAATTCATAATTTTTTAGCTTTAACGAAGATGCTTATTTTATATCAAGTTCAATACATCTTAAGCATCATTCAGACTTGTCTTACAATTATTACTTCATCTGTTCGTTTTTTTATCGATCTTCGTCGTTATTTTATAAGAGGCGTAAAGCTAACTGTTCTAGTATTTACACAGTTAAGGCTTTAATGAAAATAATAAAAAAAGCGAAACCAAAATATAAAACTATAAGTAGTAACATTTTATCGCGAACTGTCACAATCTAAGATAGCATGAATGACAAAAGTTTATAACATGAGTTTTGAAACTCATAATACTTTGATTCCTTATACAGTCAGTGACTTGATTAAAGAAAAGAGATAAAACTCTTCCTTTTACTATTATAAAGTCCTTAAAAACATACAACAATAAATTCCAGAACATCATCTAATCCGTGATCGAGATCTGAGCAAATCCAATTAATGCTTTATCATCGGGCATTTCATTTGCAGCATGTCCAGAATTCTAAAAATATTAACATAATTATTTTCAAATTCAGAATGATCACGTTTCTCATAACTTGAATCGATAATTGTTAATTAAGCAAATATATTTTTAATAAAAGTGATTATTATGAAGAAACTTATCAGATTTTTATTTCAATACCTTAAACATTTTTAGGAATTTTCTTTTATAATATATTTAACTTTATATTTACAATATTGCTTTAACAGAAATAAAAAATGTTACCAAAGGAAATGTAACAGTGCGAATTTGTCCTGCGCTGTCTATTAGTTTTTGAAGATTTGCCGCTATAACAACGATGTCTTTCCCATCAACGAGACCAGCACCAACTAATTCCGCTGCAATACCCTCCGCAGAATCAATATCCACAGCAAATTCAAATCGAATATCATTCAGTTCTCGTTTTTGATTACTAAAAGAAGTTTTTATAATTATCAATTTTGAAATGTGAATTGAAAGTATTATTATTATGAAAAATGATGTCTTTACAAGATCAGAATTGTTTTGTAATAATTTCTTAAACGAAAAATTAAATGAATACAAAAATAAAATATATTAAAAGAAAAAAATAAATAGACCTATGCTTTTACAAATTATTGTATTAGGTAAAAGTACGTACCGGAGTCTGAGAACTAAGTTGATAGGAACATTTTTATCGGTGGTAATAGCGTTGCTATTTACACCGGTTTTACCATAATAATCGTCGTTTTCCGGGCCATCTTCGTCACTGTTGTCACGTTCGATCCGGTTAATTGGCAATGCTTCTTTGCTTTCGTCACCGCTGGAGCCTCCACTTTCTTCCTCCGACGACCAGACCCATTCGCCCGTTACAGTTCGATGTAATCGACCAGAAGTACCGGGCTGTCTTTTCGATGCCTGTAAAAATTCAATCAAACAAAAAACAAGAAATGAATGCTGTTACTAATTACATTGCAAAGTCGATTGTTTTTCCTGCATAACAAGCATATGATATGAATATGGTTTCAATATTACTTTACCCAATAATTTTTTTTTTATAATTAATATGATAATTTTCACTCATCTTAGTTTTTTTAAACTTTTTAAAGGAATTTATCGATTCATGTGAGCCAGGAATAAATCTCAATTAATTTTTTTAGGACGTTTTAATAGAAGATTTCTCACCCTTATCAAGTAAATGTATATCAAGTAAATTTTTTTTTTATAAAAAGATAATTCACTGTTTCATAAAATCCTTTAATAAATTTTCTTTTATAATTTGAATTTCATATTGTTTAACTACCTTTTGTACACGAGTTTCTAAGCTAGGTCCTGTGGCCACCAGAGTTTGCTGCAAATATTTTTTGTCTTTCGCCTTTTTAAAAAAAGGATGTTTCAATAGTTCTGTCGCCGTAGGTCTAGAAATACATATTTTTATATACAATTCAGTTAAAGACTAATAGCAGAGAATTTATTAAGATTTATTATACTTATTAAATTTCTAAAAATAATTTTGCCAATGTAAAGATTGATATTTAATTAAAAAAAAATTTTTAATATGAACAGGATAAATGAAACATTTATAAATTTATTAATCTGAAATTTGGTAAATTTGAAATATTATTAACCTTTAGACTGCCGGCATAGCTCATATATGACCCACCTGTGACCTTGACAGCTACTCTAGAGATATGAGGTGTTTTTATGTATAAATTTTGCACATCAAAAATATCAATTTATAAGGCAAAAATGCCGGCAGTCTAAAGGTTAATTACTAGAATACTTTTCTTTTTTTCATTAGAATTATTGAACTCCTGATATATTCATATGAATAATTTTTAATGTATTTATTTTGAATGAATTTAAATAGATGAGCCAAATGCTTTTTCTGTTATAATTTGAAAATATAACTAAACTTGATTTATATATTTCTGTACCTCTTTGTTGGATCTTTCTGTAGGCAATCAACTATCATTTTCCTGAAGGTTTTGCCATATGCTTTATATTGATCTTTGTCATCTGCGGCAGTGTCAAGAGTCGGTGGATCGTTTTGCAAAGTAAGCATCAATACCTTCATGGGCGGAAATTTGTGATAAGGAGCTGTACCACTTGCCATTTCGATAGCTGTGATGCCCAGTGACCAAATGTCGGCTTTAAAGTCATAACCATGATCCTGTGTTTGGGAGTAAAAATTCTCAAAAATTAGTCTAAACTTCAAAAGTAAAATTCAAAGATAATAATTTTCAAAATTAATAAAGAAGCAAAATAAAAATGAAAGATCTTTATATTAGTTAACTTTATTCGCTATTGATCACTCGTAGTAATCTTTTTTAAGATTTGCAATTAAATGAAAATATCTATTTAGTATAATATTAAGATCTTGAATTTTATATTAATGTTTGGCTTCTTTATTTATCTTTAATACACCACATTTCTTGCCACAAATATATGCGTATTTACAGATGCAAATTCCAACAATGCATGGAATAAAATAAAACACTGCAAAAGCAAACTCATCCATAAATGGAATTTTCATGCTTATAAAAAATATTTGAAAATATAAAAAAACCACTCTAACAAAGTTTGTAAAAGAAAAAATACAATGGTTGCAACGAAAAGAAAGGCATGTAATAGCATTCAAAGCAATGTTTATTATAAAGGCTCGTTTCTATCAAATGCAGGAAACATCAAATTTTAAATACACCAAAATTCTTGCAATAATTAATTATTCTGAAATTAATTGCAGAGTACAAAATGATCAAAGACAGGACAATATTATATTGATAGATAGTAACATGAACCTTTTACAGTGAATATCAATAAAACGCGCAGGCTAAGAAATTGGAATGTAACTTTCCTCTCTCACCTGCTCCATGACCTCGGGTGCCATCCAGCAAGGCGTACCGACGAACGTGTGGCGGACCTTTTGCCTGCTGAGGTCGCGTCCGGTAGCTAGCCAAGCGCTTACACCAAAATCTGCTATTTGTACTGTCCCATCTTCACCTAGCAGTATGTTACCTGCTTTTATATCCCTGCAAATTGAAAGCAAAAAATTATAATAACAAAAAAATGTTAATGAAAGTAATTTGTGATTTTTATAAATTTAAGGAATCTCTTTTTTTAATAAATTTAAAAAATGACGTTAAGTTAATAAGGTATTCGTAAAATTCATAAATTCCAAAGATTGAAATATTTGAAAATTTTTAATAAAAAATTTAATTTCTTTTCTAAAAAACACTATTTATTTAATTGTACTATCTAAGAAAATTTCAATTTTAATTAATAGAAATGGTTAAACCTGTGAATCTGGCCATTGCTATGAAAATATTCCAGGCCTTTGAGTACTTCCCAAAGTACTGTTGCTATCGTTGCTTCGTCAAAAACTCCATGTTTACAATTGGTAGTCCTCATTTTATGTTTAATAATATCCAATAGAGAGCCACCTTCAAGTAATCTTAGAACTAGCCATAACTCTTCTTTTACAACAAATGATGTGTAATAAGTTACCACATTTTCATGATTACATGAGGACATTGCCTGAATTTCTTTCTGTAATATAAAAAAATTCATAATAATGATTAATGATACATTGACAGTAATTTGTTATTGAGTGATTATTAATTTAATTTTTGTTTTTTCATATAAAAGTTTAAGAATAATTTATATATAAATTATAAGAAATAATAAAAATTACAATTACTATTCACTTTATAAAGTATATATAATTTTCTTACCAGCAACTCATCCATACTCGTATTCCATTTTTCTAAATTGATTCTTTTTATCGCACATTTTTCTTGCCGTGGGAGACAAAATGCAGCATGTACTATTGCAGTTGCTCCAACACCTTCAATAAAAAAATATCATTAACGAAACTTTGCATTGATTTTAATTATTAGTCAAGGCATTAGACAAAAACTAACTAATAATTCACATACAATAATTTACTGTATCTATAAGGTTTAACGAACATTTATTTCGTTAATCCTTTTACGTTTTCTGTAATGTTTTTGTAACAAGTGTAGGTTTTGTTGTCTTTTTGTACCTTTATCAATTCTCAAATTATAAAAATATGGACAAAGAAGAAAAAATAATTAGAAAGAAAATAATGTATAATATAAAGTATAATATTAAGGTATAATATGATATTACTTAATTAGTTTTGATACGATTAGTTATAACTTTTATAAACTTTTCAAAGCACTTTATGAATTGGGCTATAAAAATGTTATTAAATTATAAAAATATATAAATTATAATAATACTATTACATAAATAACATTCTGTATAGTGCTGCTGATATAATTAATTAATAAATTAGATAAAAACCAAAACAGGTATACTATATTAAGCTGTTTTTACAAGTATTTATATATATATATATATATATATATATATATATATATATATCAATAACCTCTAAGAATAACTATATATATATATCACATTTTAATTAGATTATAATTATATAAGTTATAAATACTATGTTGCAGTAAATATTATAAAAAAGGTGTCAAAATTAAATATTAATACACAAATTACTTATAAATTATAAACAATAACAATAATAAAATTCATTAATGGGCTCATTTGTAAAATAAAGCCATGTTAACTAAAGTAAGTCTATACTTATAAAAAAAATCCATAAAATGCCAATACTAATATATCCACTCATAAAAATTTATATAATGCAAAAAAATATTAAATTAAATTAATGCTTCTTCTTCTGTAATTTTTTAAAGACAATAATTTGCTCAAATATTTAAAAAGTAATTACTTAAATAACATATAACTAAAAGATGAAAATTGAATTAATAAAAGATTACAGAAGTACAAACTGCATTATATCTGAAGTATTAAAAAAATTAAAATAAAATTGTTCAGTTGTTCACTGAAATTGGATATTTTCATGTACTGTAAAAACATCTCTATCTGTAATTTAAAAAAAAAAAAAAATTATATCTTAGTACAATATAATAATATACTGTATCATACTTTTTGCTTTCAAGAATATTATTTTTGTAAATATTTACAATAGAATTAGTATTTCTAAGAAATAGTTAAAGAATTATCTGGTGTATAAGTACATTAAAGATGCAAATGAATTATACCAAGAAATAATTCTTTAATTATAAATGAACAATTTCACAACTTTATGTTTGAGTTATCAATGTAATTTAACTGAATATGAGCTTTTACTATACTGATTTCAGCAAGATAAACAAAAATAAATAACTCAATTCAGACAGGTATCTAAAGAAAAACTTTTATCCCAGACATGCAGAAGTAACAACAGGACTTTATACACATTTCTCCTCTCATTTTACCTAATTTGTGCTTTATTATAAAAAAGTCATGAGAGTAAATATAATGCTCAAGAGGTTGAATGAAATCTGGAAAAGAACGTGTTATACACGTATCAGTCGCAGTCAATAATAGTGGAAAAACATCAGAATAGCCTGGCGCACTGTACACGCAGAGATAGAGACAGAGATAACTAGCCTGCATATATATGATATATATACATGCATCCACATGCACCCGTAGCATATACGAATACACTACTCGGGCTCGTATTATAATGCTAATCCACTCATGCACAAGCGTGGTCCGATAAAATTGTGTGCGTGCGCTATCTAAGGCCGGCGCGCGCGCGCGTGTATTATAATGTACGCGACATTCATCATATATAAACAACCTCGGCAAATTTTTATTATACAGGGGCGGGGGGCCGGATAACATTGTTATAATGCCCGAAGCGGGCCCCCTTTAAGTACTCACCGATGACCTCGCGCAGCTCGTAATCGTCCTTGGTATTGGGCCAACCCTGGACGGGCGCCGTCGTGCCAGCTGACGCCATCTTGTTGGCCAATAACGTACAGTAGCCGAAGCGCGAGCGCCGGGCGAAGCTGCTGCTGCTGCTGCTGCTGCTGCTGCTGCGCTGTTGTTGCTGATGATGATGATGGGGGGTGGCCACCGCCGCCGCCGCCGCGTTCGAGGTCGTAGCCGTGGAGGATGAGCTGCTGCTCGAGCCGCCGTCGCCGCCACCGCCGCCGCCGCCGCCGCTGCCGTGCGCCGAGCGCGAACTCGAGCTGCGCTCTAGGTTGTTGATGCCCAGCAGCGACTTCTGTGGGAACAGAGAAATGCGCGCGTGGAGTGTTTATTATATAGAACTTGTATATATATATATATATATATATATATATATATATATATATATATATATATATATATATATGTTTTTTTTATTATATAATATAGTATAACAATGTGTATTCCTCCATTTTTGTAAGAAAAATATGGTTTTTATCGGTCCTCCTTTTTTTGTTAAAATATTCCACCTTATATTAGCGTATATTTTATCGAAATAAACGTTGCTACGTTATAATAACCTTATTATTCGATTCGTATAGAATTTCATTAGTATATTATTAATTAATTTTTATTTTCCATTTGTACTTTTAAAAGAATAATAGGTAATTTAATATAAAGAAGCTTTTATAACTTTATATTATTATTAGCAACTTGATAAAAAAAAAAAATTAAATACTAATCCATATTTTGTTTCTATATATTACCAGCTTTATTGACTCACTCTTTACGCGTATTAATTTTTTTATTTTAATTTTCTATTTTTGTTATTTGCGTTCTAGATAGTAATCGATGCGGATTATTCTATATTATCGGAGTATCGGCGCAGTATAGCGAGCGACTGCCACATTTTTTTTTTTTTTTTTTATAAAAAAGATTCGCGATCGCACGTGTATCTTCGTATAATGTACACACAATATGTTCTGTATAGAAAGAAAATACTGATTTTTTTTCTTTAATTAAACATAGAATTTCCTTTTTATACGTGACAACAAAAGATAGAAATAGTTGTAACAAGTGAAAAAAAGTAAACATACCATAGAAAACCGCATTCATATGCAATATATATATACACAGCTGTTATAAAAAAAAAACTGCTGACGCGTAAACATAAAAGCAGCTTTTTATACTTTATATAGAGTCGTTTATACTTAATTCGAAACATGTGTACATATGACATTGAATATGATTATTATACTTTATGTATCTATATTTTACATATATACATTAGCATTTACATTATAATAACTAGACGTGAAAAACTAAAAATTTATAATAGAATCCTCGATTTATAAATTATTAAAATTTCATTTTGTGTGTGTGTGTGTGTGTTGGGGGTGTGGGTGTGGGTGTGGGTGTATGTGTCATTTCTATATATATATATATATATGATACTAGCTCGTTTCGCTTAACTCGCATAATATGCGCCATATAGATACGAATAATTGTTAATGCAGCACAATAACCAGAATTTATTTAAATCGAACATTTTATATATTTTAATATATAAGCCAATGCATAAGAGAGCGCGCAATTACATGCGATATATATATATATATATATATATATATATATATATATATATATATATATATCCACTCGCGTGTCAACTGACGATTTCGAACATAATTGGCGCCGGGCGCCAAGTAGGTCTCTCAACCGATCCGTAACCGGTGCGCTCAATTGAACCGTTTATTTAAGAGAAAAATTAATAAATAAACAAATAAATCGATAAATAAACATAAAAACGAAGGCAGTGTTAATATATAACCGATATTGAAAATGTTGAATATTCTCATCAGTATACGTTGCGAATTAATCAGTAGGCCATCGCAATGCAATTTTTGCGCTGCTTATTTCACATTAAATAAAGCTAAATTAATATAAATAAGTCGGTAAAGACGAATTATTAAGACAAATTTAATTTGTTAATCTGCAATTTTTTTTTTTAAAAAATATTTAATTGTTAACGAGTTTTCGTTTTCTGAAGTTATTTTTCAACCTTTAGACGCATGTTGAAAATTTTAGAATGAATATTTCTTTGGTACATTTATCATTGCGAAAATAGCGCGTAATAAATCACATTTATAATTTCTTAGTGCAGCGATCAATACTTATTCAGGCATATATAATCTCTATATGTATTCACGACATACCTCGTGGATAGATTCAGCTAAATAACTGGCTCTAATTCGTATATCCCAATTCTTTTAGAATTTATCGTCTCTAATATATTTATTTTTTTTTCCAGACAGCAGCTAAACATTTGAAAGAATATGCCAGTTTTTGTAATGTACACGAAAGTTTTGTAAGGCGATTAGTTACGTAATAATGCGCTTAAATTTTATTGAAATTTTTAGTCAAAACGGTGCCAATATTGCGCCTTTATTCGAGCCCTAGGTCACCGCGTTTAGTGGAATAATGTGCCAAAAAAACTTTCAGGACATCTCGATTCCCTCGAAAATAGAGCACGATGTGAAATATGTAGAACACTATAATCATAGTTTATATATATATATATATATATATATATATATATATATATATATATATATATACGAATGATTGAATGAAAGAAAACATGTTTTAAAGAACGCATGTTTACACACGATTTTGTGTGTGTGTGTGTGTGTGTGTTGCAACGTTTCCCAAAGCAAATATCCTTCTATATCGAAAGTCATGCGGTACATATTTTGTCGCACAGGTTATAGTTGCCGGTGTTAATTTAAAATTTCTGTCAAGTTTTAAATTTGACAAAGTTTAAAGTTCGCGAATTGATTCGGACGTCGCCAAGTATATTCAAGACCCGAGCGTACGTCGTTTATTTTAAGTTTCTGAAAAATAGCCGTCCACATATTTCGTTAAGGTCATCGACATCGAATGCCCGAATAAAATCGCGAGAAAAAAAACAAATTCATTGGGAATGAAACGAGCGTTCTATCTATACGGTTGAAATGAAAAAAAAAAAAAATTATTTACTTACTTTAAATAAAACTTGTCCGTAAGGGAATTTCATCCGAATAATTATCATCCGAACGTAAAAAGTAATAATTTAATGCGAATAAATAATTTATTTACGACTGTTAAAAAACAAAAATGTATACTTTTCCTTCGGATAAAGATATTTCTATCGTTCGTGTAACTTTTTTTTTTTTACAAAAAAAAAAAAAAAACAGTCGGACTGCCCTCGTCCGGCAACAAAACCTCCGCAGAATCAGAAATATAGAAGAAAGAATATCCAAATCAATATTGTTCTATATGGCCAAGGGCAATTAGACCGTCCACTTCGTGAAAATTCGCCGCATCCGCATCTGCCCTCCAATATTACATTATTAATTTTGATACTTGCTTTTTATAATCCATCAGATATTTTGCGGGGGCGCAAATGAGGGACGATTGTGAATAAGGACCGTTGGAATTCAATTAATTCTATTGGTTTGCAAATAGACGGCAAGACCGATAGAAATAAAGATTATTATATTTGATTCGAATAATTTCTGTTTTTACTGGACGAATATCAATTTCTTTGCTTCAATATTATCTGTAGTCTTCAATGAGATATAGATTTCATCTCCGTACAGAGAAGCTTATACATTAAATAGCTTCAATTCAGTTCGTTAATTACAGAAATTATACCCGGAAAAATTTATAACTCAAATTTAAAAGTATTTAGTTGATTTTATCAGAAACGGTTTGTTAGATACACTTGGTAAATAATCCATTAAAAAGACTAAATAATTATTCTCCACAATTAAGAAAACGTATTTACATTTGGTAATGTAGAATGCGCTGTTTCTTTTTATTAAAAATTAACGTGGATTTTATGAAACAATTATTACAAAGCTATTTTATATTTGCGTCTAAACCGACTTGTATAGAACTGATTTCCTCATTTTTACTAACTAAATATAGATTTCAAATAATTAAGTAATTTTTTTAAACACAATCGACGGATCTATTTTGGTCATTCTTTTTTCACAAATATATTGATTATAGAATATACTAATTTTTCATTGATCTTACGGGTTTTTGTCCCTATTATTATACACACCGATTTGGCACTTATATATATATATATATATATATATATATATATATATATATATATATATATACACTTTGCACTTTCCTTTCCCACAGTTTCACACTTTTCCCGATCGTCTTCCGCATGTATATGACGATCGAACGGTGTCCAACGGCTCTTTTTCAAACCCCTCCCATCAAGACTCTCTCGGCCGATCGATAAAAAAACAAACAAAACAGCCCTTCCTGCCCGTCGCAACAACCTCACAATATATATACACACCGCAAACAATATAAACATATGCGCACACTCACCGGCTGCCGATCCGAGGGACTCCGCCTGGCCGACCTGCCGGCCCCGGGTAGACTGCCGTCGACGTCGCTCGGCGCCTCGGCCGCGAGCGCTGCGGTGCCGCGCGCCTTCCCCGCGGCCTTCCCCGCGGCCGCCGTCGGCGAGCGCTGGCGCTGGGTGCGGGCGCCGCGCGCGCCCAACGGCGCCGTCGACCACGGCGTCCTCGTCCTCGTCGTCGCGGTGGCCGTGGCACCGGGGGCGCCGGCGAGCACGGCCGGGGCCGGGGACGAGGAGCGGAACGAGCGCTGCCGGAAGACGCCCTGCGAGCACGAGGGCAGGATGTCCGGCGAGATTTTTCTGCGGCAAGGTGCATCGAGGTGGTGAGAGAGAGAGGGAGAGAGAGAGAGAGAGAGAGAGAGAGAGAGAGAGAGAGAGAGAATGTAGTCAATGGTTTTTTTATCGAATTAAATAGATATTTATATCATATTTATCGCATGCGCACGAATAAAATGCAAGGGATTTGTTGTCGGATAATGGGGCGTAATTACGCGTGGATATAAATGAAGAAAATAATTTTATAGTAGTTTATATGGATTCGTAAAAATATAGACTTGCGCGATTTGCAAGCAGTTTTTTTTTGTCTTGGGATTTTTGAAAATGAATGAAAATTTCATTCCTGTAATGACATAAGAAGCATATATATATATATATGAAGCTCCTCTCTTAAACAATATAAAAAATAATTTTTTTGTTACAAGCTTTATATCATAAACTAAATTTTTACGTTTATATTGTGAGAAAAAGTAAAAGAACAAAAAATCGAAAAACTGGTAATTTTGCCTATAATATACTACAAGATCTGAATGTTATCAAAAGAAAAAGAAGAATATAAATAGATATTAGTAAATAAAATTTGTGAATTACTTTATATTATGATTTGGCTGGAGAATATTCGACAAACAGTTAAGGCTAGTACAAAATGATTTTCCTATAAGTTAGAAAAATACATTTATTATTGTTGTTTTGTCGTTGCTGTCATTGTCGTCGTTGCTGTTATTGTTATTGTTCTGACATTATATCACAGTTTTTCTTTATTGAACGAAATATTATTTTTCTTTCCTAATGAAAATTATTTATGGATTCATTATATAATTATACGACACTCTTTATAGTCATGAAAGCTATGTTATTTTTATTTAAATAGCGGAAAATAACTTTTATATTATGACCTTGAATTCATCAGATTTTTCGATAAATTAGAAAGACTGGCAATAATTATTAGTTATTTGGATTTAGTTCGTGTTCACCAGTCACAGGAGGGCGTTCGATGGCGCTATAGTTCTCATAACCTTTTTTTTTTTTTAAATAAGGCACGGAAGCCGATTATCGCGGGTTTGGATTTATATGATTGTGTAATATATTAAGCCGTCCATTGGGAGTAAAAAAAGAATCTTGCGCCTCCGCGTGCAGTAATGCCCAATATGCCGCGCGCGCCCGGCCACGCGGCCATTTCTACTGAAGAGCCGCGTCCGACGGTATGCGCCCGACAGAATTTCCAACCGAGCAAATCCAGAGGACTCCCAGGGAGATTATTCACATCTATTAGGAGAAAAGAGTGCGTGTATAACGTACGAAATTTTATTTTCTGTTTTTTTTTTTTGTTTTGTTTTGTTTTTTTTTTTTTTTTGTTTAACCAAAAGTTTCACAATGGCGGCGGAAGGGAGGGAGGGGGGTTTACGGCTCGTTACGAAAATTATTTTCGAAATGGTTAAAAAAAAAAAAAAAAAGCTCCGAACGTTTTTGCGGTATTGAGCTGGCACTGTTCGATCGATCGTTTCTGTATTTTTACAGCTGGCGCTTCGCCGGTCCAAACGGTCATTACATAGTTCATAATGGTATCGTTTTTAATCTTACTCGATATTTTTAGACGTGCTCCGTAACCGACTCTTACGCTCCATTGCTTTTACGACGAAATTATAATTTTTTTTGTTCCTAATTTCATTCGGGACACAGGAGAGCGGCCTTGCATAAAATACACCGAATTCACATTATTACCAATAATTGTTAAATCGAAAATATTTAATTAATATATAATATATATAACATATATTGAGAAATAAAGTAACGAGTAATTTTAATTGCCAAATTAATCGCCAGAAATACAATCCAATTCGAGCAATGGAAAAATTTGGACGAACACTGTACACCGGTCGCGCCTCAATTGTTCTTCCGCGAAAAAAAAAACTTTCAGATATACACTGAGCAAACCGTATATAATCTGGATGCAAATATTTATAATTTTTTTTAGTTTTTATAGTCAAATTTTTTTATTCATAGAAGCATGCTTTAAAATTTTTTCTTTTATTTTTGTACAATTAAAGATATTTTCCATTAATTTAAAATTTGAAATTTTAGCGTAAAGTCCTCTCTCTCTCTCTCTCTCTCTCTCTCTATATATATATATATATATATATATATATATATATATATATATATAATATATGTGTATATATAAATATATGTGTATATATAAATATAATATAAATCTTTGCGCTATACACATGTATTACACATCAGCTTCTTCAAACTGTTATATATTTTGTTATATACAGGACGCGCGCACTGCCACGAGTGAGAAAGACAGAGGAAGAGGAAGAGTGTATAAGAGAGAGAGAGAGAGAGAGAGAGAGAGAGAACAAAAGCTATATATATGCGCTTATTTGTAATCTTACATAGTGAAGGACTATAATAATTTACAAAGTATGATCAATAATTTGCTGCGTAAGATATATCGTCAATAAATAAATATTCAGTATAAAATAAGACGCATAAAAGAGAGAGAAAGGGATAGGGATAGAGAGGCAGAAAAGTGTCGTATAAAGAAGGACAGAACTGTTTCGTATCAAACGCTAGACACTAGACTGATTTTCGATCTTATAAAGTATGCAAGGCTGATATATATGTATATATATATGGAGGGAATGGAGGCGCCGATCGTCTTTCGGACACGTTAGATTATTTTATATATAGACATGTGAGAAAACAACGAGTATGAGGGAGATTAATTAAGCGTAGTCGAATGCGACGGTTGAGCTGGCAGGCGTGGGGGCATGGAGGCAATAAATAAGCAGCGACGAACTCTATGGCGACTGCGAAGTCGGATCGGTAACCGACGTCCCTATGGCTTTCACATGTAGCGATTCTGAAATTCTTCGATTTTGAACAATTGTCATTCGTACGCTGTCCCTGGGAAAATGTTATTTCGTATTTAAATGAATATTTGGACGACAGTATTTGTCAATGGAACGGCCGCGAAATATTAAATTTAAAAGATATTTATATTTATGAATCTCCGGTTGCATGCGAAATCATTACGAACGATAAGACCTAATTTAAATTTAGAACTACTTAACTCCCTGCAATTTACATTTTAGAAAGCACCTGTAATATCCCTCCTCTCTTTACGCCTAAATTTTTCTATCGTGTCACTCGATCCTTCATGCATTACGACAGTTCTGTTTCCATTGCTGATCCGTCGAGATTATGTAAACGCTGCGTCTATTTTTTCGACTTTAATCAAAATTTCGACTCCCCCCCCCCACACCTGATAACTTTTGACAAACCCGGATAATAATGTTTTTTTTTTTGTTTTTTAATCACCGTATTCACGAATTTTTTTTCACGCTTCGCACATCCGTTTTTGATGTCGCGCTTTAAAATCGCTTTAGATCGTGCCCCCCCCCCCACTCAACCCGGTCTATTATCTGCGATAAAGTTTCAACGCTGACCCGACGGCGACCGTTTTCTAATTTTAAACGAATTCGTTACGGTCACGACGGGGCCGATCCCGCGTTACGACAAAAGGCCGACGAATAAATTAATTGATCGACGCCCAATGGATTCCGCGGCTCGTACTTTCAAGACACTCGAATTCATTCGTTGGGAGCGAACAGTTCGATAGTTTTTACACGGTTGAATTGTATTTTTAAAGTAAGAAAAAAGAAAGAAGCATTTTTTTTCATAAAGATTTTCTCGTAAATTAGTCTGTAGGTTTTGGCACGCGACGATCTAATTCCGGATCAGGTATAAGACGATTTTCCCTTAATATTCAAGGCCCCAGCGATTTTTCGTCTATTATTTGTACTAGACGTTACTAGATATTTTTTAGATTTACCTATTTTTCGTTTTCCTCAATAGTCAAGGCTCCAGTGATTTTTCGTCCAGAAAAGTAACGAGCCAACGCGTATATAACACACACACACACACATGGGGACCAGAAAATCATATAGAAGGGTTATCGAATCCGACGCAACGCACACGCAGACACACACAACACACACACACACACACACACACACACACACACACAAACGACACCAATAAATTAGCATCAATTGTACCGCTGTCAAAACAGAATTTTTCTCTTAATAATCAATTACGTACACGATTGAGGATTAATATATTTATAATTGCCGCCACGAACATAAAAAAATTACTATATTAATATATATACTGCGATTGTCCAGATCAATTCATCTATCGTATAGTTGCGTAATGCAGATTAAAGTTCCACCTCGTGCGTCCGTACAAGTTCGTTTTGCACGAGATTTTTTAAAAGTTTGAGATAAAATTTGCTTCTGCCGCCCTGTACAATAAATATATTATAATATATATAATATATATATATATATATATATATATATATATATATATATATATATAATATAGGTAAATTCAAGATTTATAAGTATATTAATTAATCTCATATCTTGGAAGAAACCTTTAAAATAACCTGCAGACATTTTTAAATAAATCTTTTAAATTTGAAAACATAATTTAGTAGTATAAAGCGTTTAGTAATTTAGTTTAGTTAATACAAATATTTCCACGATTGTTGCAAACAATACTATAGATCGTTAGGCTTTGTAATTTCAAAGAAGAACGAGAAAATGACCGAAACGCCAAGATGAAATAAAAAAACTTTCTGTTAAATTATGGTAATTGCTCAAATAATGCCATTGAAAATTCATATTACTTTTTTGACAGTGTAATGTACAGTAAAAATTTCAAAATTGATTTTTTTTTTCTTTTAACAAGTAGAAAATCATTGGATTGTATCAGTATATACTCGTATTTATTAGATTTACTTTACGAAACAAACATACTAATAAAAGTGCCTTTTCCATTACCCAGTAACGGACTTCATTTATAATTTCGAGCGGCATTCTAATATACATTAATAACGATCTTCTGCAGTCTAGTCTACAATTCTCGTTTAATCCTATGCGCAGGCAAAGACGGATCGACCATTCGAGAGCCAATATTTACGCAACGCGCGGACAGCTTTCCCCGTATGTGTATATTGACCAGCGAGGGGAAGCCCCGTCGAAAGCCGGCGGACGCGACTATTCGCATGCATGGGAAGCGCGCACCTTCGTATCGGCCGAGACAAAGAGACTTTAGAGGGGCTGATGATACAGGAGAATCGAGCGACACACAATAAGTGTAATAGAGAAGTCACCATCTTTTTTTTTTTTTTTTTTTTTTTTGAAGCAGTTAACACTATTCGACCTAATATTTTCCATCAATTTTAATGAAAATTATTGGGAAATATCGCGCGCGCGCGCGCGCGTGTCTATGTGTATGCGATAAAACACTTAAACTGATTTATTTGAAACAATGTTTATACAATTATCGAAATTATATATTGCTTCACAATATGTAATCCTGAAATTTAAATCTCTTTCACGCTTCGCGATAACGCGAGTGACTTGCGCGCTGTGTGTGTGTGTGTGTGTGTGTGTAGATTATTGGGTTTCCTCAGCATTAATACGTATATTCCGGGTGCAAAAATAAAAACCCCTCTATTTCTATGTAGAACTATCGCTATAGACAGTAGACCGTTATAAATGTTTATGTCACCTTCTGTACTTGGGGAGCCCTTTTCTATCTGGCCCTCCTGTACAAGACTGCAACTGCTAGTCTCTATATTGTCTCTATATTGGTTGTGCGTAGTCTCTCGTATCGAGAAGTCGTGCTTTTCATTTCATGTTTTGAATAAAGTATTTTAAATTCAATTTTAAGATTTCTTTATTTAGAATCTAATATCAAATATATATATATATGATATTGAATGCCTGTCTAGGTCTTTCTATATATCTTGAGATGCTCCTGTATATTTTTATCCCGTGACGAACATTTAAAACATATCAAATTATTTATTTTATTTTCATACCCGAAGAATTCTTTCGGAGATAATAAAGGAAAAAAGAATGTTCGTGCGTTGTTCGACGTCGCCGAAAAGACACCGACGTTAAATTTCCTAACTTTGACAATTAATATCTCGGCATTCTTTACGTTTCTCCTTAAAATTCGCGTATCATTCCCAGAGGCAAATTTTTTTTTCTTACATACATGCGCATGCGCAACCTCGTATACACGCGTCACGCTCCGACTCGCAAACATTTAGTCTGAGTTTGGGTTAAAATTTATGACCCATGATCACTTTTTCACACAAACGATGCGCATCGAAAGTATCTAAAATCCCGTGCCGCAGGGAACGCTTAAATACGCGAGCGCGCCCCATTCGAGAGCGTCGGGCGTAAAGCGTATGAAATGTAGTTGCGTTTCGCGCAGATAATGCTTGTGGAGGATAGAGGGAAAAATGAAGAGAGTGAAGAAAGCGAGAAAAAAAAGAAGAAGAAGAAGCGCCATCGGTCAAGGCGAGCGGGGCGCCTTATCGTTGCAACCCCGGATGCGTCGGCCGTTTTTCTCCCCCCTCCCCCACTTCGAATACGGAAAAGTACCAAGACGCATCGAGCTGTATATATATATATCTATATGAAGATATGCAGTTCATAGTCCGATCGATGCGTTTCTTCGATCCCTTTTTTCTTCAATGAGCGCGCGAGTGTTTTACATTTCTTTTTCCTTTTTTCTTCTTTTTTTTTTTTTTTTTTACCGTGCGAAATTCTATTAATACAATGAGAAAAGTAAATTAAACGATGCGTAAATTTATTTTTAATCAATCGCGATGAGCTTAATTTATGATGATAGTTCATAATTGAAGTTATCAAAAATAAATGATTATCTTCGAGGGGTGGTGTGCGTTATTAGGAAAACGTCGAAAATTATTTGATGAACTTGAAATGCAACAATGTCAAATATCTCTCTTATCTCAGTGCGTAATTCCTAAAATTTGCTTTGAGCTTTGCAAAAAAAAAAAAAAAAAAAAAAAAAAAAAAAACACATAAAGCTATGCAAAACGGTTCGAAGTAAAAGATACAGTAAACTAAGATCTTAAATAATGTAGTATGTATTATTGAAAACAAAGCATTCTTATCATAATCGATAAAATTAGATCTCTGTTTCTATTCATAAACGTATGCATATATATATATATATATAAACAAAACACATTGCACTCTACACTTAGTACGACGAAAGCGGTCAATTGCGTTAAGGGAACACGCCACTTTTAAATTAAAAAAATAAAAACATACCTTCGAAATACGTTATTCATATTTTATGCAAAACTTATCTTCTTCCCAATATATAAACATTGATATTAGCTACAGTTTGAGGGGTTCAAGGCCTATTTAAATCCAGGCTTTCTCAATCTATAATAGGAAGTAAGCACATAATCAAAATTCACCGAGCGTAGGATTCCAATGAAATCAATCGATCAGATGGGTCAAAATTTGAGAATATTGTTGTTGAATCTATTTATTATAGTACGAACAGAGGTAATTGTATTAAAGAAAATAGAAAAATATATGATGTGCTTGTGTGTGTGTGTGTATGTATATGTGTAAAATTAATCAATAATTAACCAAAATACCAGTAAAACATTTATAATACTTTTACAAATTGAATGCATGTTCAAATTGAATTCGCTCTGTTCATACAAAAATAAAAATGCATTGAACAGCAACATCCTTAAATCTGAGCTCATTCGTTCAATCAGTTTCATGGGACGCCTACGATCGGTGAATTTGGATTCTCTACTTCCTATTACAGTTCCAACGGGCGTGGACTCACTTCGATCTAAAAATCCCTCAAATTACAATTAAAATTTTCAGCATATTGTAGAAAAAATAAGTTTTAGTTATAATCTTTCTAACATGTTTCAGAATAATTTTTATTTTGTTATTTAAGTGTGCTGTAAGAACAGATTGGTCCCGTAATCATAACGTTTGTCCACACGCAGGGTCCTCTTACCTTTTATACCATTGTCGAATGGCGAATGGCCACAGGCAAAGAAACCATGAATTGCAACAACTGCTCAAAGCAATTTTCTCAATGTGTGTGTGTGTGTGTGTGTGTGTGTGTGTGTGTGTGTGCCTTATCTTGATATCGGCGGCCGTGCGCCCGATTTTTTTTTTCTGATATATTTTAATGATCGCGAACCGCGCGGGGAAGGCAGGATTTTTTGCATTTGTATATACATTGTATATTCACGCGCGCGCGCACACATACACACACACAAGATACATACTGCGCTGTATATCTGCGCGAACGATTGAAAAATACATGTGCAAACAAATCGGCTCGGCGAGGCGAAGTTTGCTCGTTATAAAGGCGCCTGTACGCGTGTATACACGTGCAACTGAAGTGTTTTTTTTTTTTTTTTTTTACGCATTCGCTTCAGCCGATACGCGATTGTGTTGATTTTTCATTTCGACATCAGAACCCGTATTCTATATAGCGCGTCAATTATTCATCGGCAATCGTGGAAGATTTACGATCAATGGCAGCAGCCACGCCTATATTTTCACTTGTTTCTTTAATGTCCATATACAAGTTTCAGTGCACATTTACCCTAACCACTTACGTCGGACATCGTAATAATTCGAAAGTTTAGTAAAGTTTCATGAGCCGTACTGTAATTCTAAATGTAAATAAAATCGAGAATTTTTCGAGCACAATCATTTGGAAGCATACACGGGGCGATATTAAGGAATATGAAAAAATAAAAAATAAAAAAATTAAAATATCTACAAATAATGAAGTCAAAGCTATATTGATAGTGTTCTCCGGTATGTACAGAAACAATAGGAAAGATTTTTTAGCTCAAGTTTCATGATCTTTTTTATCCATACCTTTTCAAAGCATTAAAATCTTGAAAAGAAATATAAATTTATTTTTAAAAAACGCAATATACGAACATTAACTTACGAATTTTCTTAAATAATTCACACAAAATTAGATTTGTTTTTTTTTTTTTTTAATCTTATAACTAATGTCCTCCTGCCCAATCACCGTCTAATTAAATACGTACCAACAGTTCAATTTCTAACGAAAATCATTAAATTGTCTTTCTGAAACAATAAAACAGTTTGAGGTAACAATGAATTATCATAAACGTGCAATGTGCATTAACGAAACGGCTGGGACCATACAGTTTTATGAAACTTTTCCTTTGTATCCGAGTGTAAATCACCTCGAGGAATATTCTCTTCTTCATCGAAGATTGATTATTAAAGATTTTTTTTACGTCGATCTACGTTTTCGCGCATGAAATCGCGCCGATAGTTCTCTTTTATGCTCGGCCTTTGCTTTGCGTTACTCGATTCTATCGGAATAATTTTTCCGCTCGTTTATCCGACAGAAATACGTCCACGCACAATTTATCGTGTAAACAAGACAGGATTTGTCTCCCGCATTTCACTTGTGTTTTTATGCGGAAAGTAATCGATGCACCAGCACCGTCTATTGTTTCGTTAATCAATGCACAAACGCGCTTTGTTTCTTCCAACGATTCTTATTCCCGGGCTGGAAATAAATGCCAAACGTGCAAGAAAATATTTTCTAATATCAATCGTTGTGTTTTTATTATTAATCGGGTGAACGGAAATTAATTTGTCCCCCTCCGCCCCCCCCCCCGTTAGACGATGAATTATTAATCTTTTAATGCCGTACAAGACACTTATTAATTTTCATTGTTTCTCACTGCTTGCGAAGAGCGCCCTTCCGTCGTCGGAGGCGAACGACTCGATTATACAGCGACAATTAGGGAATGGGACTTTTGTCCGAAACAGTCGCAGCTGGCGGTGTTTATTATTTTTCACAGTGCCGGATTTTACGTGCGATAACGAAAAAATCGTATCGCCGAGTTTCTAAAACAACATTATTCTTCTCAAATAATGCTTTCTTTTCTTTTTTTTTTTTTTCTTATTCGGACTCTATAATCTCCGACCGACAATACATCCTATTGCCATTAAAATTTCAACTGCTGAGAAGATTTTCCAGAAAATTAATAAGTTTTTTCGAATTATGCTTAAATTACTTTCGAAAAATCCAACAAACGACATGTCAGCCACGGTTGGTAAAAGCGATTAGTAACGAATCGCTTAAAGAACGACCGTTTTTCGTTTTTTTTTTTTTTTTTGTCTATATTTAAAGACACGCCAGCGACGCATATCGAATTAATGCGTAATGCGATGATTTTTAGAGAAAAAGAAAAAATTTTTTGTTAAAAATTTAAAGAAGTTTTTTGTTAAATATTCATTGGTTTTATTCGGCAAGATTAATGAAAAATTGTAAGCGATTTCATTACGGCGATCTTACTTATTCCATTTCGATTGACTTAGTCAACTTGAAGAACGAATCAGGCCTAATACATGTATAATTGAAATAAGGCAAAAATAATTTTTTATTTTATTTTATTGTTAGAAAAGTAAGTGAGTTCGTAGCTTAAGATTATAAAAGTGTCTGACGCGTTATTATCTGATCGAAACTATTTAGCTGTCGATATTAATTCGTATATTAAAATTCATTTGATCTACATATATATATATATATATATATATATATATATATATTATTTATTTATTTATTTACAAATAAAAATATCAAAACGAGCTTTTGACTCTGTTGTCAATTATATTATTTAATAACGGTTCATCGATAAACAAAAATTAAAATATTATATATTTATGAAAGTGAATGTCAACTGATGGGCATGTAAGATAAATGTAAGCATCGGTCAAGTTCTATTGTTTTCAAAAGCTGATTACTTTAAACAATAATACCCTGTATTAATTTAATACCTTTATCATTATTATTAAATGTGAATTTGATTGATGAATTAAAAATCTACCAATATATCTTTTCATAAACAATAAATAAATAATACATAGTTTTATTTAAAATTAGATTTAAATTTACTATATGAAACTAGTAAGATCGATTAAACAATTAATTTAATGATTAACGTACTTTTATGGATTTTGTAAATAAACTTATTTTTAATATGATGCAGTTCTTCGATTCTAATAGTGATAAAACTATCATATTTATAAGAATAGCTTAAGAGTTACCTGTGTTAATTGAAAATTAAGATTATTACATTATACATGCATCTCAATTTAATGATTACCCTGTAAATTTATCCCACGCAATGTTTCCCATGACTGTCTGTACTTTAGATTATTTTGAAACATTATGAAAAATATACACAGACTACGGATTTTAATTTGTAAGAAAAGTTATTTAACGAAACATGAATTCGAATTATGATTGTAGATTACTTAAATATTGACGGGGCAGACTCGTTGCGGATGAAAAATAGAAATTTCACATTACAATTGCACGAGCACGGGATTTCTATATTAAGATTTCCTTCTTGGTGAATATTTTATTAATCAAATCTCGACCAAGCTGTACGGTAATTTTTGTACGATTGTTTATGTCTTTGTTTACTAAAACTTTTAAAGACTATAAAATTTAGTCAATACTGCAACAGCGTTTGAAACAGTTGAGAAAAGAATGTAATATGATTGAAAAAATTTATAACGTTTTATTGTCACAGAAATATACGAGGCAGTTGAAAGTAATGAATTAAATAAACTTTGTTTCTATAGTAGTAGTAGTAGTCGTACGTTCGTGAAACTTAACTTAGCTCGGCGAAATGGTTAAATTTAACAAAATATACTTATGCAAATAGGCAAAATTATTAATTAACAAGTGAACAATTATCATTATTATATATTAATTAAACGATTGTTTGCTATGAATGATTAATTGAAGCTGATAAATTTGAGCATATATGTAATTGTTTCAAGATTCAAGTCCAGCGTGAGTCGAACATATAACGTTACAATAATAACGAAAAAAAAAACTGAATTTTAGCTTTTATCGATTTATTTTTTTTTCTACTTAGATGTTACGAGATATCTTCCTAATTTAATTGTGTATATATGGAAGCTGAATATAGGTCTGACAGCCATTCGGATTACATCCTGTCAAATCGAGTGGGTTCTACTTATTCCAATTATAGGACAACATCGCTCCAGTTTCCTTTTAGAAGTAAACCCTAGGTAAGGGGGGGGGATGGTTGAATAAATCCAATAATAAGAAAGATAAGAATCGCAATAACAATACGAGAACGGGACAAAGAAACAAGCAAACGAACAAATGCATAACGCAGCGCATACCTGCTGCGTCCGAGTACGAGGGTGGTGAGGAAGCGGTTGTCCTGGAAACGCAGCCGCTGCTCCTCCTCGGGCGACCTCTGCTGCGGGGCGACGGTTGCAGCGGTGACGGCGACGACGGGGGAACCCCCGCTCTTGGCCCGGTTAATATGGTGGAGGTGGTGTCGCTGCTGCTGCTGCTGCTGCTGCTGCTGCTGCTGCTGCGGCTGCTGCTGCTGCTGCTGAGGCTGGGGCTGCTGCTGCCTCGTCATGTTGTCGCCACCGGCGGTGATCCTGCGCGCGGCAACAGAGCGTATCGGTCGGTCAGTCGGGGTTGCGGCACGCTCAGGCGCAGCGTAAAACCAAAACCGGCACGATTCGGGGGAAAGACGAATGGCTGAATTACTGTTATATATAAATATATATATATATATATATATATATATATATATATATAATTTTCTACTCGAAATTGTGCGAATCGTGCCGGTCTTCGGTGGTAAAAAATATATAAAACGTATGATATGACAAAATTTTGACTATGCTCGGTTATCTTTGGTTGACCTTCTTAAAATGCCCTAGATTTCATCGAGACGACGACATACAAGCTGATTAAAAGAGCATATTAAGGATACTGTTAATTTTTTTTATTGCTGATTATAGTAAAATAAATCCAGGATATGAACATAGGGCGACACGTCGATTGTTCTTTTGTATCGCTTTAGTAAAAACTATCATGTTTTAAACAATTATTAGGTACAGGGGCAGCAAGTAGGTTCATGTAGGTTAGTTTAGAAATAGTTTAATTATATAATAATAAAAAAAAATATTTCTAATCATAATTAAATAAAAAAATTATTATGTATATTCCCGTACTTTATAAATTTAAATTAATTTATAAAATTGAATTTTTACTTGTAAAAATTTCCAAATTTAAAGCCCTTTGATCACCTGTGCAAATAAATAAATAAAATTAGCAAATAGCAAATAGCATTGAAATTGACGCTCGTCCTTATTAGGGAATTCTAGAACTACTGATGAAATATTTACATACGAATTAGTCAGATCGACGCGTAACTCTGTCTTTTCTTTAGATACATCGAAAGTCATTCTGGGCTTAATATTAAAGAACTCGCATGTACTTTCAATTGCATTTTCAAACGCTTACTTTACATGCACATTTTAGTTTTTCTTTCTTTCTTAGGTTTTTTTTTTTTGTAAATTTTGTGTTTATATAAAATTGATAATTTCTGCCGAAAATGTTCTGAATATAATTTATTAATATGTCTCTTTGTTGCAATAATCTTCCACATCAATTTCTTCTCATACTCACTGATTTTTGTTGTTAAAAAAAAAAGGATCGAGCTCCTCTAATTATTCCCATCTGATTGCGCATGTTACGCGTTACTTGAGAAGTTCAATATCTGCCGTGCCTTTTAAATTCCTCGATAATAAGTGGGCCATGTTTCTTTAGGAACTTACGGGGATGTTGGAGTAACACTTGACGGTCGTAATACAAAGAAGATTTTTCTCGATTAAACAATTTTGATATGCGCTGCGGGTGGCACAATACAGTTCGGCGAGCTAGCAGATGCAAAAGAGAGAGAGAGAGAGAGAGAGAGAGAGAATGACACCGTTACAATTTGTGCAAAACCTGCATACGCGACGCCAGATTGGCAAACAGTGTCTGACGTTCAGCAGAGATACGCAATGCCACACGGATCGCGTCGTAAAACGAAGCTTAATTTTTCGAAATTAATCAATTTTAAGCCGACGATAATGCCGAGGCGTCGTCAAGCGCGTTATCTGGCATCGGCATTAAAGAATCGACTTACACCCCCTTAATTCGCGACAAACGCCACGCGAGTGATGTTTCATCACGGAGCAGTCGTCAGTCCCTTAAGGAGACGCCGGCGTAAAATCCGACCACTCGTGCCTCCCGAAAACGATCCTATTTTCTGGCTTTGTCTGGGCTCGGGCTCGATTTCTTGGGGATTTCGACTGCTGTAACGTTAATTGCGACCGTTCAAGGTGGCGGTGTGCTCGCTCAACGACGACCGACAGCCCCTCAACATAACTTCGTGTATCTTGACGACTATTGTAATAGATATCTAGATAGACGACAGTTCTTCTGTAAAAATGCACGTCTACATTTTTTTTTTACATTTATTGCTATTTGTTTAAAAACTATATGGAACTATAGGCTATTGATATGAGTCAATTTAAAAAAATAATACTTCAAGTATGAATAGTATGACGATAAAAGCCTACGAAAATCCATTGTGCAATTCGCACGACGAGCTCCGCCTGCTGGTCACATCGGCAAAACGAAAGATGGCTTTTATCCGCAGAGAATCGCGACAATAGGACGAACAAAACTCTATGCAGCCAACTTGTTTAGGTTGGTTAACGAAGTAGCTTTTATTTCATTTCTAGACTTTTCGCTTAGTCCCCATTGGCGACGAGACAACGGCATCTTTCATTTTGCCAAACGTAACGCCACTAGAGTATTTTCCATTGTTAATTTTACGACCATTGAATAATTGCGCCCGCGTCACCTTTCGTCGCGTATTGATGAACAGGTGGCCCCTTGCAGAAACGTACACAATAGTGCGGAAACGTAGACAGTCGGTAAAGCCGTATTAATGGCATTCGTATTGAAAATAGCTCTTCCAAACGTTTGAAATCGTGCGCTAAAAGTCGATCGTTTCGAATGAAAATCCGATTCAATTCGAAGGAACTATTTTTACTTCAAACTAACGTGCGAAGGAAGGGTCAGTTTGTCTCAATAAGCAAAACTGATAATACCATCATTATTTTTAACTGCACGAGCTGTTTTACGATGTATATATCACAGTGCTTCAAGTATCAAGACTACAATGTTGGCCGATCGCTTCTGACGAACGTCGCGCTAACGACCTTAACAAATAAACGCGCGATGTCAAGTTTTAAATATATATATATAACGGGTGCTCTTTTAATGATACGAATTGTGTTCACTACGCATCGTGAAGAAATAGTAAGAGAGGTAGAGAGAGAGGGAGAGAGAGAGAGAGAGAGAGATGACCCTCAAGCCGGCCGCTTCTACAGAAGGGCTCGGGACACGTCTAAATTGACGTTCGGTCGCGATCGTCACCTAAATACCTTGATGGAATAATTGGACCCAGGATTGGCCTTATATTATCCCCGGTGGTTATTTTTAGATCGCCGACGAAGGGAAAGAGTCTTTTCCGCCGGCTAAAAATATTGTGCGCCGCGCGGCAGCCTTCTCTCTCTCTCTCTCTCTCTCTCTCTATATATATATATATATATATATATATATATATATATATATATTATTTATATGTATATATATCTCCTTTTTCTATCTCCCTAATCCACTCGTGCATTATCGTAATGCCCATTTTTTTCTCCGTCCCATTTCAGTTTTGCGATGATCCCAAGGCTCGATCAGCGAGGAACAACGCTCATCGCGTCATCATTTCCCGGGAGTTCAATAGGCGAAACATATCTAAAAATAGCTGGACCATGTAAAAGAATTATGGAAACCATAAGTTTTTGATCTTCGAAGAATACTGAACGATGGAAATGGTTGAAAAAGTCAAAGGCTCCATGAATCCGACACTACCTCTCGTTAAGATTTCCCCGCCCCGCGTCACAAAAAAAAAAGACGAATTTCATAGGTAACTTGGGATTCGTATCCTAAAGAAGGTGTGACGTTAGTCGGTATTACCCTTTTCGTTCTTCAGGTTAATCTAACACTACACTCACACCTTATGGATATCTTTTAATTTATGTAAATTTTATTTTCTCTTATGTGGGAAAATCTCTCTCTCTCTCTCTCTCTCTCTCTCTCTCTCTCTCTCTGTCTTTCTTTCACCTTCTCTTATAAAATGGTTCTGTATGTCAAATCATACTGAATATAGTTTGTGACGATAAATTATATTTTTGTTTTTATAAATTATATTAACTTCAGAATTGCGGCAAGAGACTATGTTTCTTTTAGTTTGAATAAAAGAAATGATGGCAAAATAGGGTTCTTTACCAACAACCTCGAAACTCTATATATATATATGCAAATAATATATCGTCATTTCTGCATAAAGGGCAATATCCATCATCTGCTTAAAAAATATGTATTTAATTGAAAAAAAAAGAAATATACAATATATATATATATATATATATATATATATATATATATATATATTTCATTATAACCATCTCTGCCCATTCGACAAATTAAAATATTTGTTTTTTTTTTTGTTAAGCTTACAGATTACGAGAGGTCGTCGAGATTGAACGCTGTAAAATGTTCCGATTGTTTTTTTTTAAGTCGAAATCCCCCGCAAAGAGAAATGAATTCGAAGCGAGCGGCAGAACAAATAATTATTAATGTGGAGCAAAGTAAATTAATAACGCGCGATAAAGCGTTTCTTAATCAAGGTCGTCTAGATGAATTGTATACATTCCGATTAGAAAAATACACTTTCATTACTTAATAAAACATTAATCAAGAAGATAAAATAAAATAAATTGCAAATTAATTATAAAAATCAAATTAATAATATTAAGCGTAGATAGTTATCGAGGCAATTGATTGTAAGGGCGAAGGTAATTCCTTATCCATCACCGGCTTAGATCATGCGATCGTCAACGAACAGCTCCTGAACTCGAATCGTTCATCGAGTCACTTATTGCTATTCATTTTTTTTTTATATCATGAAGATAATTAATAAACTTGCGAGAGAGAGAGAAAGCAAACCTCTCGCGACTAGCACCAGGGTGGAATTTTAATATGTAGGTGTATTCTATAAGACATCTCAACCTTGTTTCGGGAGTCCGATTCTCTCTTCGGCCGGTTTCGCGAGAGATCTAATTCGTTCGGTATACACCGACATATATATATATATATATATATATATATATATATATATATATCGTTGAATGCCGATCGACCGAAGGTATTTAAATGGGCTTTATAAATTATTGCTGGAGTCACCTATGAATTAATCGAAAGGTAGGACAAGCCCCTTTCCCGTTTATCATCTCTGACTTAAGAACACAAAAAAAAAAAAATTCTCAAACTAAAAGCAGCGCTAATTCGAACGTTCGTTTAAATATAGATATTCTAACGATTTCGACAAACCAATATTTCATTCGAATGATTATTTATTTCACGATCAAAAGAAAAAGAAGAAAATTGCTCAACGCAAACGATCGATTTATTCGAGCCTATTCGATTTCGACAATTCTTCACTTCGGTCTGGTATTTTTCAGGCCGATCAAATTTATTTGTTTTTTTTTTTCAGCACATCAACAAACTGGCGAGGTCCGAAGGCTTCGCGCGATTAATTCGTGAAATATCGCCCCTTGGGATAAGATAATTGCGCGTATTAACCGAATCCGCGATTGTCCATTGATCTTGACGCGATCGTTATTCGAACGAGACACTACCGTTTTAGGGTGCCAAACCGATTGGTATATTGGAATTTTGCAAGAGTTCGAGTGTACTTTCGATTACATTCGATTATTATAAGTTTGGCTAACTAAACTGTCGCGATTCGTTGCAGGAACAATTACATTATATACCTGTCTGATGAGTTTTTGCTTTATATCGTTCGTAGAATATTTCGATGCTGCAGCTCAAAGTTCAAGGAGTGCACCTTTTCCTACAGCTGTTCATGAACTTAATATCTGCATTCGCTAAACGTAAAAATTATTCTTCTTTTACCGATTTCAGAACTTTTAACATAATAGAATTTGTGTGTATTTGCCTAAGAAACGCGCACGTGAAAGTGCTCCTGTTCTCGTTATGGCGCGAGCGTGGATCCGAGAGAAACGCTCTCCATCTCTCTCTCTCTCTCTCTCTCTCTCTCTCTCTCTAACTGGGTCCGATGCAGATTACGGAAACGCGCGAGATTCTAATCGGGCTTTATCACAAACCCCAATTGACGCGAAAGATATACGCGGACATAATGCACTTTCTCACCGAAAATTGACGGCGACAGCGGACGAAGCGTATTAAGTATATATATATATACGTGATATATCTCGTGTCGTGGAAAGTTTCCCGGTTATCTTATCGTTTTACATTTTCGGCCTCGTTTTATATAGGTCTATACGTATGCAGAGGCGTTATATATTGTGAAATTAAGGAAGCACGCGTGTGGTCAGTCATATTTGAGGCAATGAGCACAAGATTCGAGTTTTTTTTTTTTTTTTAATAGAAAGACGTATTGAATTTTTTGGCGCTGTTGAAAATTGAACAGAATAAAATGGTTTCAAAGATAGTATATATATATATATATATATATATATATATATATATATATATATATATACAAGAGGATAAAAAATTAGATCGCTTAAATCGCTCGTTGCAGGTGAAAAACCTTGCCCGGCATACCATTCTTGAAGTAATCAATGAGCTATGACATAAAGCCAATAATAAATATTTTATCTCGTTCCATTTTTCACAAAGAAAATAAAATTTGTTATTTGTTATTGACATATATAAATGCGGTGGATTATATATATATATATATATATATATATATATATATATATATATATATAAGAAATATCTTATAATTTTAATTTATAAATCGTTTATAAGCTACTTTAATTTTACATTATTTTATCTACATAATACAGGTGCATAATAAACTTTTATAAATAATTCTGAAATTGTTTTGAAAAATTAAATCCACTTTGTTTATATGAGAAAGAGAAACAATGTAGACCAGTTTGATCGTTTGAATCCAAAAAATGTAAGAAAGCATTATTATTTCACATTAAAGGCTCAATGATAGAATGTAAATTGTTTCAAAGCCATGTAAATTGACGAGGTTATAAAGAAACTCTGTAAAAATTGTACAATGGAAGTGGAATTGTAACCTCCTAATGGATCGAGGTGAAAAGATGAAAAGTTGCCCGGTTCATTCATTAACTTTTCACTGAAAGCTCAGTATAATATAAATTGCATGAAAATTTATGAATATGAAAGATATTAAGTGAAATAAAATTGAAAAACATTTCCATCTATCGCGGTGTTTTCGAACAATTTCATTTCCTAATTTTTCGTTTAATTTATAAAAAATTAGTTTTTTGTTCGCTAAGCGAAATGTAAGAAATAGAGTAGTGAATGACAATTAATGAAAAATAATAATAATAATAATAATAATAATAATAATAATAAGAAGAAGAAGAAAAAGAAGAAGAAGAAGAAGAAGAAGAAGAAGAAGAAGAAGAAGAAGGTCCACTCGGCAATTTTTCCCCATTCGATTCGATCAAAGTCTATTAACAATTCTAATTCCATCGTAAAATATTTTTTTAAAACTATCGCATATAGCTCGCGCGTTTTTCACAACTTTTCTTGTTTTTTTTTTGTGTTATCTTTTATAGATAAATTAACGCCCTTTAAAAAAAAAATTATTCAAGTTATCTTGTAAAGTTGAAAAGAAGAAGAAGAAGAAGAAGAGAAGAGACGTAAAACAACAGTCGCGAGTGGTCGCCATGCTTATGCAAGAGTCGCGCAAGTGCTAAGCTAATTCTAGGCTAAAATAGCTACAGTTCCAGGCTGAAAGTGGCAAATAAAAGAATTTGTTAAAAACTGAGGCGCTGCGCTCTTTCGGGTCGATTTTGAAATTGAAACGAAAAACAACTTCAAGGCGTATTTTATTATTTTTTTCTGCTTCTTTTTTTTTTTTTTGTTCAAACATTTATGATTTTTCGGTTCAATTTTAATGGACAAATTTAAGGTAGTTTCGATGAAAATCGATGAATTGAAAGATTTTGCATGTATTATTTCAACTTTTGAACTAATAAATCAATGAATATATCTGCGTCTGTCAACTGGAAAATCCAAAAAGGTTTTTTTTTTTTATTTACACATACGATCCATTTTTAGAATTAATATTTTTCTCTTTTACGAGGTAGATCCGTACCGTTAATGAATTTAATTTTCAGACTCGTGCATTGAGCATAATGAAAAATGTAATCCACTTGTACAATTGCAATAAATATTCAAAAGTATTAAGTAAGAAAATGGAATAGAATTTTTAAACACCTACTTGATTTTACTGAAATATTATCCAAAATCGAATTGATTAGAGCTATATTGATATCAAATATTTATAATTCATACAATTACATAATTATTCGCAAAGATTAATAAAATATTCATTCGTTTGGTGATATTTGTTCCTATTGAAAAAATATATTTATTGTACATTTATTAAACGACACTTTTTATTTGTTCGGATTATCGCACTTTACAAACTAATTTTTCATTTCTAATCATTAAGGATCATTAATTTAAAAACAAAAATTGGAAGAAAAAAATTTAGAAATAATTACCAAATGAATAATTCATTTATAAACTAAAATAAATATTTTAAATCTAATGGGTACTTAGAATTTCTCAGCAATATTTTTAATAAATCGTATGTAATATGTAATATAACAAAATATTCCGCTCAGCCTGTTATTAGTGTATAAAAGAAAAAATAACATATTGATTGCAAATAATGCAAATAATTCTGGTATTATAATGATGGCAATATAATGCTTGCATATTATATTGAAATCGAAAGGAAAATAAAATATTCCAGGCCTATTTTTTCTACTTTGGATGAATTTGATTTCATTTGATTGAATTTGATTACATTACCATATCGGTCCCTGTGATAATACAAACATACATGTGTGTGTGTGTGTGTGTGTGAAAATATTGTCTTAAATCTCTGCAAAAGAACAACTCGGCATGGAGCGTAATTAAATTTTTTTAGATCGCAATAAATCCCGACGCAAATCGGCTCAATAAAACGTACGAACGAAGGAACCCTGACGTTCATTAAATCGTATTTTATCAGCTTCAATAACGAACAGGGTATTATTACTATTATATATATATATATATATATATATATATATATATATATATATATATATATATTTGAAACGAACGAATCCGTATTGGGATAAGCTGTATGTTTTTTCTTCCTTTTATCGAGTTACGCGCTTCTGTATACAATTTTCTTTATGTGTAGCAGAGTATAGACGGCATTTCTTTTCTTTCAATATGATTTTATATTATGTTATGTAGAAGGTGTGTATGTGTGTGTGTGTGTGTGTGTGTGTGCGCGCGCGCGCGCGCGTACGTCCTCTATGGTGTTATTTTTAGCCTGGCAATCGTCATATACGCAAATTTAAGGTGGAATGTTTGCACGCCAATTATCGCATTAGCCCGAAGGCTGCGCGCAATAATTTAAATTGCTTTCGATCTTTTTAGGACTGAAGAGAGGCGAGCGTTTGGCTTCGGAGCTATTCGCTGCCCCGAGATAATTAATTCATTGAATTTTCTTCTCGAAGGCGCAACGCTATTTTTGGAATTATTATTTGAAAAATTGAAAATAATTCGAACTACCTGTTATATATATATATATATATATATATATATATATATATATATATAATAGGGCATTGTATATATAACGTATTTTTCAATTTAACATTATTTTTATGAATAACAGATTATCTTTCGCATCTTGTCAAAAGTTGATAAAAGAAAATATATTACTATAATATATTACAAATTATATAAATATGTCTCAATTATTTTTAGTTGGCTTTCTTATTTTTAACAGTCTGTGACTAGAGTCACAGGTCAGTCGTAACTTGCAAGATAAAGAGCCTATCTGTAAATAAAAAGAACCTACCTGAAGATAAATAAAACTACAAGAAAAAAATCTTTTATTTTTCGAATTGTACACTTGAGACTTTTAACGATTCGCACGTTTCAATATGAATTCAATTTTGTCCTAAATATCGGAATAAAATATAATTATCAGTAGCGCCACGCGCTCTGACGTGCCAGCTATGCTACCAGTGGACAATTGGCATTAGTCGGGTTCACATTTTTTCAATATTAAATTAGTCGGGTTCAATTGAATTTTTCAATATTAAATTAAAAAACTGTAATATTAAGGTTCGTTTAAATTTAAGATGGTGGGGGCAGTCAGGTTGTCCTTTGCTAACATATAATATAGATTTGTTTTATTTTATTATTTTTATTTGAATTTAATGTTATTTTTAGTGGTAATTTCCATTTCAGATTCTTCGGGGTTAATTATAAACAGGGACAGGCTGACTGTCGTTATATTAATAATATATTACAGTATAAAGTCTGTAAGACCGATAAAAATGTTTATCAATTTAATTAAAAAAGCTGCTCGATCTCACATTGAATAATGTCGTGTTGTTTCGTACAGCAGACAAACGAGATTAAAAAAACTTAATTAGTTAATTAAAATCGGTGAATAGAAGAAGAAGGGGTAAAAACTCGTAACAAAACGCCTCTACGAAAATTGTACTTGAAACAATTTAATCCGGCCCCTCCAATTATCGTATGATAATGAAATTAAAGTGAATATTGCCCGTATATATATATATATAAATTCTGATCCTCAATAAAATTATATAATAATAATATTCTTAATGAAATCTCGAGCTATTCATTTTTCTTCTTCTTCTTCCCTCTTTCTCGTACAATCAATTTTTGTATGCGCTCATCGCGTAATCTAGAATTCCTCGTTAAAACGCATTAGGTCACGGCTGACTCCTAATCTTTATAGCAATTTTTTTTCATTAAACCGTAAAAAGAGCATCCGCCTTTGTCAATAATTACCGTTTTAATTGCATAACATTTTTAGCGGCGCACACGAAGAGAAGCAGAAGAAGAAAAAAATTTTTTTCTTTTTTCGTCGAACAAAGGATGCAGCGCATCCAACGGTGAAATATCGTTCTTCTGGTTATTGTTGTTCATTTTTTTTTTTTTATATACTTTACCAGAACTGTTTTGTTATATTGTCATATTATTATTAAATAATAGAGAAACCGAGATTATTAGTACGTCGATGTTACTCGGAAAAAAATTAACGAATTCAATTTTACGATGATGCTGGGAAATAGACGAACAGCATAGAAAGTGCCGCGTGAAGTCTGCTATACTGTATTATCGAATTGAGAAGAACTATACAAATTTTCGTTATGTAATATCTTCGAATATCCCCGCCGTTCAAGAAAGTTATTTGGTAACAACGAAAAAAAATGTTATCGCAGCCTTCGGTCCATTTTAATACATCATCGGCCCTTTTTCCCCCATCGCAAGGTGAACTGTAATAACTCGTTCGAAAATTTACATTCCAAACGTACTTTACCATCGACGTTCAGTAAATCGGGTGGAATAAGTAATGAACTAATAAGATAATCGAATGATAAACGGATTAATAAACTAATAGAACTGCCGTTACTTCGCTACGTTGAGTAATCGCAAACTTTAGATAATGTACAATATCGGTACGGATGAAAAAAATCTATATATATATATATCAGCAGGTACAAGGCAGTAACGAACACACTGAGACGGATAATTTTTACGTGAAGAATCGTAGACAACAGATCGTAATCTAATTGCCGATCCCGCGTAATTCATCGATAAGCGAGCGTCGCATGCGGGTAAGTGTACGGTAACGGGCGCAACGAGGCGCACGATCGACGCACGAAAACTCGCAAGGCTAGAACTGCAGTTGGTCGGGGGGACAAAATTAACTTCACGAAATTGATTGAGAATTATTAAATTTTTGTACGCTGTTTTTCAATTAATTGCATCTGGCTCGCTATTTGAACAGTTGGCTCGGATTTAAATGGTGTAGAGCGTTTATTATCACGTACACGTGCCATTCTTTAGGTTTTCCCCATACTTGCCTATCAGTTACTTTTATCAACTATTCAAAACTGTAAGTTTTTGTTAATCCTTATGTTGATGTAGTTTTCGATTCTGAGGAGGCGTTCGCTTCAAATATCCATTATTTAATTAATCGTTGCAATTTTATATGGACAAAGGGTTGAGATAACGAAGTCGCTCGAAACGCTGGAATAGAAATAAAAAAAAATTTTTTTTTCCATCGAACAACGGGACTAATCGAAGATTTCAGGAAAAACGCTCTTACGCATCGTCGTTCGAAAATGCTTATGTAAAAGGGTTTACTTCGAAACAGCTGGGTTTTTTCATTTTTCAGCGACTTTGTCTGCTGGAAAAATGGCAGGTAACCTTTTTTTTTAGTAGATTTAGAAATATACTTTCTGTTTTGAAACAAAATAATTATTTCGAACAAATTAAAACAGAATTGTCTTTTAATAAACAATGTTTTTACCAATAAAAGACACGTTATTATTTTTTATTACATATATATATTAAAACAGTTACGGTATCTATTGTGTTTAACTTATGTAATATTTTAGTGCATTATTTCATGCATAGATATCATGTATTTTTCAATGTTCAGAGAATTTTCCATTTAAAAAGTTACAAAGAATGCATAGAATTTAATGAATATCGTGTTTCTTCGTCGTTTCCATATTCTGCTGTTAATAAATATAATTGTTTTCGTAACACAGAGGCCTGTAAGTTGTGGTCTTTACTTTAGAACATTTAAAATTGTTTATTGGATTTTTTATTGTACGTATTTGTTCCAAAATGGCAATTGCCAATATCATTGTGCACAAAGAGGCATTGAAAAAAATGGCAGCAAAAATGTTCTATTTGGGTAGATTAGGAAAGAATCTGTGAGTTACGGCAAAATACGTTAGAAATCTTCTTGCCAACGTGAAATTACATTTAATAAAAGTATTTTCGCGACAGAGCTGGCAACCACTATTCACAGTGGGAATCAAAGATTACGGAATCGTCGATCGGTATAATACGACCTTCATTATCGTTGTCTGGTCTTCGAATCAAAGATCTCATGCTCTATCTCCACCCCCCCCCCATCCTTCGCCCCAATTACGTGACCTTATTAGAAAGAAACCTAAGCTCATAAAAAAGGTATTGAAATATCAATGAAAAACGTAAAATAACGTCGAAGTTTCGTTAGAAAAAAATCTAATTGAGGAGTAGAAGAAAGCTCGGGCGTGGAGCTGATCCGTCCTTTTCTTGAAATATGGTTTACCGAAGTATAAATAAAGTTAAAAAAAATTTTGTACATTTTAAGTTTCATTTATCGTATATTTTATTTTTATAAAAAATTGATCACATTCGTGATTGCGATACTTATGACAGTAACGATATGAAAGTTTCTATTATTTTTTATCAATTCACAAGTAAAATAGACCAGTTCAAATTATCAGTATCTCACTTTCGTTTGTGCTTATGTCACCTGCCGTTTCACTGACGAGCACAACATTTTGTTTATCTTTATTCTTGACATTGTTTGGTAATTTATTTTTTTTTCTTTCTAGTGAATTATAATTTATTACAGAACAATTTATTTCATCTTTGAAAGAGCTATAACTATAGTATCATAATGGGAAACTGAACTTGTTTTTAATTTTCTTACTCATTAGAATGAGATCCTATTTTAAATCGATATTTAAACGAGGTCACTGATCAGATGCATACATTATATATCGTATATCCATAAACGATGGTCTAAATAATGAGGTCAGAGACATTATTGACCGTGACATTGACAAAAGAACTTTGCGCCGAAAATCGTATACAGTCAATACTAATTTCACCAAAAAAAAATTTAACCATCAAAAACTAACGATCCATGATCTTTGCGCTTCCGTTAAGTTTCGACATCGTCGTCATATATCGAAATATGAAGTTGACGGCTGGCGCCGTGCGCGCGATTTCAATTCGAATTGAACAAATCCTCCCAATAAATTAGCCAAAAACAATCGGAAACATTGTTTCTTAATATATGGATCTTGGCTACTGGTAAATAATTTTTAATTAATTCTGGCTTAATGAGCCCAGTTTCTCATTTGTTAAGCACTTTATACATCGAGCGTGCTTTATTATCGAATCTAAAAATCGTCAAATGAATATACCTTTAACGTATTTTTAACACGAAAATTTTCATGAGCTCTCGGACTTCTCAAAGTCTACCCACAGTTTTGTAAAGGGCGAACAAAATTTCGGTAGTCAAAATATCGCTGTTTTTTAATTCGAAGTTTTTCCAAGGAAAAAACAAATGATCGAGGATAAATATCAGCTCAGGGAGAGATGTATGAAAGTATAGCCGATTCTATAACGTGGAATGTAGAATATTTTAGTTCTATCTCCAGCATCGGAAGAATACTGATTTGATTCTTTCTGGTATTGTCTACTATTTCGTACATTAATGTTTTTCAATTACTATATACCTCGTTTATACCTTAATTCTTTGTTACCAAATATACATATATACATAGACAATTGCGAATAAATTCAACAATCCCGTCAATTAACATTCAAGCTCATAAAGCTCGAGAGCGTGGAAACTTTCGGTGGATGCCGACGACGGGAGAGCTCGTCCGATGAGTCGATCGGACGACGAGTGTAGGCCGATCATGTTACTTCGATACTTGCAAATCAACGAATGGCAATTGATAAAGAGACCATTTTGCGCTGCAGAAATTTTCCGCGTGTATCACGAACGGAGTCTACTCCGAGGCTCAAACGAGTCTTTTGCGTGATGAAAAAAAATAAGAAAGAAAGAAAGAAATAAAGAAAGAATAAAAATTACTCATCGGTAATTCGGCACAATCTGAACTCTAATTGTTTAATTTCAATTCTTTGAATAAGAACAAAAATACGCAGTTCCACGAACTGACTAACATCGTCTAATAAACAATTTCAGTATATGAAATTAACTTATTGCTCACTGTATATTGGCGAGGCATAATTAATTATCCAGACATATATATAAATCAAAATAAATAAGTAACAATTAGATTGATAATATTCGTGTCTCCTGATTCGCAAAAAAAAGAGAAATAAATCGATCGCTGAACATCGCAGTGCGTTATTCGTAATGTGAAAATGAGTTTACCGATGCTAAAAATAAATTCTCTCCAACAAAGGGAATTACAATATTTAATTAATAAGATTGGATTCAATATTAACGTGAATTTAATTATAGAAATATGTCTGTAGAAATTTAGAGATTTTTACTGTCGAGATTCATTTATCGTTCTCATTAGTACACCAGTATTGGGTGATTCGCCAGACGAGGAATATTAGACGAAAGCTACTATTGAGCATCAAATTGTTGTATATATATATATATACCAACAGATTTTTTTTTTATTTGATTTCACAGCATTATGCAAGCAAAATTATTCGATCGCTAAGCGAAGGTATGCCAATTACCGATGCGACATTGTTCTGTGGCACTTTTGACGAGAATAGTTTTGGTCTCCGGGTCGGTTGTGGAAAATAGAAACTTTCTTTTAATATATGTGCATTAAAGGCTGATGAGCAAACGACGTATGATGTTAAGGTTAATATTAGAAGAACTATAAGATCTTAAAATTATACATAGAAAATGGTAAAATGCATTATAGGAGGACGACAATTAGAATTATTAATATCAGCATTGGTTTTGCTTATTAAACTTTACTTATTCGATTCTTAGGGTTCTCAGTGTTTTTCAAGTAATTGGACGTTTTAATCTAAATAAAAATGGATCTGTTATTGGATTTTATTTGGAGAATTCATTCTTGTCTACGTCCTCATTGACTAAGAGATTTATATATCAAATGTTTGACTTTCGGTCGGCAAAAATGTGAGTTTCAGCACTTGATAGATTCTGAGACCTAGTTAGAATAAGTGGATGTATTTTTATAGTATACAAAAGTATGTCCATGGATGGGTTTTTTTTGATATTGGAACTGCATATCAAACTCCCTCTCCTCTTTCTCCCTCTTTTATCAATATTAGGCCTCCACAGTATTAAGAATATAATTATAATATAATATTTTTAAAGGAGCTGAGAAAATGTTACGCAGAAAACCATATGATTGTCAGCAGTGAATAATATTTCTTTCTGTGAACTACAAGATAATGAAAATAGATATTAAAAAATTGGAAAAAGATTCTGATTTTATAATCTTTGATCTTGAATAACTCAATGGAAATAAATTTATTCTACAGAATATTTTCGATCGAATAGAAATAGAATCGAAAACTTGAAAGTCGTTTTCAGACAGATAGTCCAAATATATCTTGACATCTAGAAGAAAAAACAGCATACGAATTAGAGTCGAGAGGAATTAAACTTCAATTTTATAACAAAACTGATTTGAAATTGAAGTTTCAATGAGAACGATCCTAACTTTAAGATTAAATGAAAATTATTTCAAGTTACATTTTGAATGACAGCAATTTAGCATCCAATTTTTAGCGAAGAAAGTTGCAATTCCAATTTTGCATGAATACGATCCCAACTCGAATTAAACATTAATATTAATAAGAGTATTGATTAGAAATGATTCCAACCGCCCTTTTTCAGAAAAAAATATTCCAACTCAGATGTTGAATAGAGGCTATCAATTGTGCTTGCAATTGCAATCCCCCCCCCCCACAAAAAATCTAAGTTGTAATCTTTCGCGTAGTATTTTATAATATAAATGGCTTTATTCATATACATTGAGAGGGACTTCATTTTAAGTTCCAGCCGGCAGCTTTATACGTATAAAAATATTAGGTATATACCAGTGCCACAACTATTACCCTCTGCCAACCTCGAAACGCGGGCTCAATATATATACTCAATATATATATATATATATATATATAGTAGTTTTGAGAAATGGGTTAATAACAGCTATGCACGCACATGCATATGCGCACACACGCGAACGAGAGTCGTTTGAGCGTTACACATATTCTCTAACGCAGATATTGTCCCGGTGATATATATATATATATATATATATATATATATATATATATATATATATATATTGAGCGTTTATAAAACCAGCAAGAGAGAGAGAGAGAGAGAGAGAGAGAGAGAGAAGCGACTCGTGCGCGGAGATGTGTCCGAGGGTCAATTGCTTATTAACTCGGGGGTGAAGTGGGGGGAGCAGTATAGCTTCTGTGGAGCGCACGGACGGGAGTTCCAGCGACTGCATGGTAATGACGCTTGGTAGTCGACAATGAGAGAGAGAGAGAGAGAGAGAGAGAGAGAAAGAGAAACAGAATGACAGAGAATACGAAGGTAAGGGGGGGGCCTTTAACCGCTTTCAACTCCTAACCGTTATCGGAAGTCACTCTCTCGAGCTTGACATTGCCGCTGAGTCGCCTGCGAGTAGAGCGGGGGGCGCTGGTGCGTTCTGAACCCCCTCCCCCCCCAAGGTTACGGGCAGTGTGGGAGGGAAGGAGGGAGGGACGAAGAGAGAGAGAAAGAGAGAGAGAGAGAGAGAGAGAGAGAGAGAGACGAGTGGAGTGAAAATAGGGAAGAAAAATGGCTCGAATTTTTGTTTTTTCTTTTTTGTCGAGTGGGGGGTAGGGGGCGGTGTCGACATTGGCGACAGCACGGCCAGCGTCGCCGCTCGATACGTATCGTGGTGGGTTATTTTCCGCATTGATACGCGCGGCAATATCTCGCAAATGAAGTTACACGCATATGCATCCATATTATGCGCTTAACTTTGGACTCTGTCGTTCTCATCGTGGCGCTCTTTTATCCACGCGGCAGTGCCTCGATTGTGGCATTTATTGATTACGGCGAAAACGACGACGTCCTGCATTAATCGGAGACGAGAGCGACGCTTTTTGGATGCTCGTCCGAATCGCTTGTTATCGAGTTAATTTCGATATTCCAGTGTGGGTGGGCATCGTGTCTACGATGGTAATGAATTAAAAATTGCAAAATTCTACGTCCAATGAGCGTTTCTTTTGCTTTTCATCGTACGCGCGACATCGCCAAATTGGAATAGCCAATGCTGTGAAAATTTGGTTTGAAAGGGATTTTTCCTTAAATTTTATTACAATCGATAATTCGTGGATAATACGTCCAGAAACGAGTTAAACTGTCGAGTAATTTACAAAGCGATAAGTTTGGTTAATTTTTTTAAAGGTCATACAGACTAATGTCAAGTTGAACAATTGTTACAAATAAAGCTTGATGGAACGATAAAGCGTCGATCAAATAAACATGAGTGCTCTATTGCATTTGTCTAGCTTTCACGTAGGCAGATTTTGCATTTTGACAAAATCATATTTGCCATGGTCTTAAAACATAAATGTAGCATCAAGTTTTGGAGTATCACTATAAGTTTCAGAATAAAAAGTACTTGTAATTCAGATTAGGAATGAGCTTAAAAAAATTAACGAACACTTAGGCACAAAATTCTATCTAGGTAGTTTTATATAATCATAGTGATATTACACAAGTATCCCAAGAGATTAACCTACGACGAAAACACGTATAAGCTCCAATAAAAATGTTCTAATTCGAATTATCGAATCGAAAATTCTCATTTAATCAAATTGTTTTCGATCGAAATCACCGGATTTTCTGCACTTTTGGTAGATGCATCTTCTAGAAAACTCTGCTAAAATTGCAGAATTCCACAAGTAATCGAGCTAGCAAAACTGATCTCTAAAAACTGCGTTTTGCCAAGCTTTTGTCAATATACTCTGCACATTACAATATGACATATCATTTAACGTGGAAAACGTTAAAAATTTTTTAATTCGTTCTATTATTAGCATTATTCGTACGAATATCAATTGGTATCGTATAACGTATTTAAATTAAGAAAAATCAAACATTTCATCTTTGTTGAAAGATGAATCTCTTTTTTACACGCAAAAATACGGCTGTAATAATACATCTTTGCAGATTACAACGCGTCGTCCTTAATGTAAACGTAATGATATAGCTGTAATCATTCCGTAATCTATGGGAAATCACTTTATTATAATAGGTTGAAACAATCAAGCCTATGGATTTGATTAAATCAGACCGGCGACACCTTGTAGCAGGAAGAAAATAAGAAAAATATTTTTTGATATTAAAAAAAGTATAATGGCTTTGACATAATGTAAAAAATGGCAACCTAACTAATTCTGGTGATACCAGTTTTAAATCGTAATTGATAAAAATCGGTTCTAAAAGATAATTTTATCGTCATTAACCTATAGAAATAAATATTTAATTTTTAATAATAATTATTTCTTTAGAAACAATGAATATTCTATCAATTAAAAAAAAGTCAGCTGTTGAAACGTACATATACAAGTTCATTACACGCTAATCTTTAAATTTAAATTAAAAACATGGAGATCAATTTAATTTCTACTATATGTCTATCGCGGCTTTTCATAATGTGAAAAACAAAAAATACGTACTGTATATATGGACGAACGCTTATCATACAATTCACTCGCGCTTGACAATGCCGCTCACTTTTCAGCGGAACAGCAAAAACGTCTAATGCAAAGGTGCGTAAATAAGAAACAGCGAATATTCATACGTAATTCATGCATTCGATAAAATCTCGCGTCTATGCGTCGATCATCAATTTTTCGTTATCGTTAAATTAATAAAATAAGACCGTGTAAGCTCGTATGAGTGTCATTTCGCATTTGAGAATCGATCGTTATTGTAGAAGAATTTAATTAACAAATATAATACACGATATATATATATATATATATATATATATATATATATATATATATATATATTGACCATTGAAGAATTTCTAGATATCGATTTTCGTCGTACTGATATATATACCTAAAATCTGGCTGTACTTCCACGTTCGATGAGTCCCAATTAGCGATCGAATCCTCGAATATACAATCGGATATATTAGGATATAAATATTTGATTATATGCACAAACGGAATTTTCTTATCTGAAGCAACGATTTCGAGATTACTCTACGAGGCTCGAACAAGATCGAACCGGCCAGATATATGTATTTAATATGGATTTTAGATAGACTAATCCAAAGATTGGATGATCCCGCGTTAAATTTTCGAAGAACAAATAAAATAATTGCACTTTTAATTAACTTATCGCGAATTATGATGGATTCGAAAGAAAACGAAACTATAGTAAAAATTCGATGGATACAGTATTAAGAATCGATTATTGATTAAACATAAACACTATATATTTATATTTGTGTGTGTGTGTGTGTGTGTGTGTTATGTAGTTTTATAATGTACTCGAAAGATATAATTTATCTCGCGCAAAAGCTCACCTATCATACATCGATTCGTTATTTTCTTTATTGTACTACCCACACACATGCGCATATATATATAGGTTTAATAAATATATAGTTCTCGGTACGATGATAGGATAACGTTTATTTCTTCTATTCGATAAACTTGTACTTGTAATATGTGTACATCGAGCCGATTTAGTAATAAAAAAAAGTCATACAGAGATTAAGGCTGTCGATTCCGTGAGCGTATTCTTTTCTATATGATTACAATCGAATTATGCATGTGTGTATATGTGTATATTATATACCGCGATGGAATTGCTTAGATGCGATGGCACATGTTATATTATTACATCGAATAAACAGTATTATATCATAAACGGCATTACAGGTGAAATTAAAGAAAAGAGTTTGAAAAATTCTTAAATTCAACTGTAAAAGGCTTTTAGATCAGATGCATTAGATGCTCGATTGATTTTGAACGTAATATCGTGTAAAAATTTTATAAGAAGGTATGTTTTCAATCATAGTTTCTTAAATAAAATACCCAAGTAAAATTACCATTTCTCCAATATCAACTGTATATTCCAAAACTCACAATATTGAAAATATACAATCAGTAAGAATTAAAAAATGTTGAAATTCTACCACATTAATAATTGGGCTTATTTTTAGTTTTTACAGACAACAACAAAAGAAACTATTTTTGTTCATCAAGGAAAAAATATGAAAATAGCATTTCTTAAAATTGCTTAATTATGAGATGTATTTTTCCCAATAATGAAATGAATGTACTTCAAAAATAGCAAATTAAGAGCGAATATACATATCTACATATACATATATATACATATATAATTGCAAAATATCTACGAATAAACGGTTTTGTAAACTGTATCATTTAAAATTCAATGAACAACGTCAACCAAATCGCAAAAAATTCAATTTCAAACAAACTGAAGCCACTGATCCAATTTGTTGTGAATTGGGCAATGACGAGATAAGGTCAAAAAACTCTAGCACCTACAGAAAAAAAAAATGTCTGTATATATATATATCTATCAAGACTCGAATGATGTCAAATGAAGTTCAAAATAAAATACAGACAATAGTTTGCATCGATTAAAGGTGGACATCCAATCCCTATAAGTAGGATGAAACTAGCCGCAAATAATGAGAAATTGCCAGAAGCAATGTGAAGCTATAAAAAGAATTGAAACTCCTACATTCGAATCCTACGAAGACTCCGATAATTTTTCATCACCCGACCCCCTACAGTTTTTTCGCAATTCTAAATCCATGCCTTGTTTTTCCCCGTTGTCGATTCGGAATATTCGAAATTCATTCGTACTAAGGCTGTTGGCAAGGTTACGATCACGTTCGTTATTTTTGGAATAAAACAAAATGACGTTTTCGTTTTGAGCAGTATTTATTTTCTATTTTTTAGGTTTCGCGAAAATTGAGAAAATAAGTAAGACGAATACTAGTTTCATAGATTCTTCTCGATCTTCAGCGATCCCCTCCTCTATTTATTATGCGTATTAGAGCTGCACAGCTACGACTAGGACAAAGATGCGCGCACAAGAAAAAAAAACAACAAAAATTATTAAAAAACAAAAAAAAAACAACTTTGTACTTCGTAAAAAGGTCGTTGATTCTCTGTTAAAAAAAAAAAAAAAAAAATTAATGAAGAATATTACGTACGTTGCGATCTGGTTGCGAATGTTCAATGGTCAATTTCCAAACCGCGATGATTCGAAACGGTCACGTCCGCGCTATCACGACCGCGCGTATCGATCAAGAGCCACGGGAAAAATCGCAAATGCCTGCATGATTTATTGTACTTTGTCGCGATTCAGACGAAATTTCCGATTCGTGTAGAAATTTCGCTGTGCCGTATTTTAATCGGATTCGGAAAATCGCGTAAGATCGGATCGGATCGGAATCTCGTCGGGCGATCTTATCGCGTCGCTATTCAGAAGTTTAACCATAGGGATTCTGGCCAGATTCCCGTAACTGGGCATAAATCGAGTTTATAATAGGCGCGGGGAAGCCTCGTCTAAATCGCATCTGGGCTCGCCGACGAAATAAAAATAAGGCAGCGTGCGTCGCTGTGGCTTCCAGAGCACAAGGAATGCAGATCTGTGTAATTAAAAATAGAAAATTCATCGGAGAGTACAGCATTGAAAGTCTAATATAATTTAATTAAGTAATCGAATAATTTCCAATTCGTTCTAGGACTGGGAGCATTGAGATGCTCGAAATTCATAAATTATCATCGGATACGCAATTTAAATAAAGTATTTTTTCCAAAAAGAATAGGGTTGTTGAAATAAAAACAAAAAATAATAATAAAAAAAAAAAAAAAACGTAACCCATTACCCGAGTATGATGGAACAGAGAAAAGTTCGAGCTCGATTAGTCGGGCTCTTATGTACGAAAAATCCGGAGTCCCTCGTGACCTGACATTTTTCCATCATTTTCATGTTATACAATTTCGTCCAAGAATTTTGAAGAAAACTTCGTATTAATATATGATCAAGTGCAATTGAAATTTTTTTCGCATATTTATTTTTCTTAAATAATGGAACAAAGGACGTAATCTGCTAAAAAAAGAGGAATCGAACTTTGCAAATGTTATGAAAGTATCTTGCCAGATACTATTGGTTCAATCGTTATTAAATATATAAATATATATATATATATATATATATATATATATATATATATATATAATTTATAGCGATTGAATTTAATAAAATCGAATAATTACTCGCGAGGGTTGATAAAGTATTTGGTAATCTTAATCAACTGTATTCCTCGTGGTTTTTTTTATTATTGTTTACGAAAGGCCGTTTTTGACATTTTTACGTAAAACTTCTTTCTGATACTTAACAGTTGAGTTTCTGATTCGTAAAGAAGATTCGAAAATAAGTTGATTGTTTATATAATTTTTAATCAAATATTTGCTCAAACCTAATCGGTATTTCTTATTGTTTTAATTTCCTTTTTATTTTTTCATATGTTTCTGCAAATGCAATTTGAAGCTTAATTGTTCAGCGCATACTTCTAAGATACTAGGTGCATTGTGGAACGGATTTCAGATGAAGAAAGAGGATATAGTATCCGCAAGCTCCGAAAGGATATATATATATATATATATATATATATATATATATATCCTTTTATATACATATAATGAGGTACATATATATGTATATATATATATATACCTGTGCTCGGCGGCACCCTTGAGCGCGCCGTTATTCGGATAGAGGTCGGCGGCCATGTCGGCCTTATCCCACCGCTGGCGTCGCTCGCCCAGTACCATTCGGTCCTATGCTACGCCGCTCGGATGTCTTCTCGGATCGGTTAAATGTGTACGCATATATGCCTGCGGGCGGATATCTACACGATTATTCGGCAAAAACACCTCCGTCGTAATATCACACCCCCCGGACGGGGGGTCGCGCGCGCCCGCGTCTTCTTCGGGTCTGCTCCACTATTCTCAGCCCCCGGCCTCCGTCTCTCCCTCTCTCTCTCTCTCTCTCTCTCTCTCTCTCGCTCTCCCCCTCGTCCTCCCTCCCTACTTCTCAGGATCGGACGCGCTGGGTGATCGGCGGCTGCGGCGGACCAACGACGCCGATCTCTCCCCTTCCTCGCCCCCGCCGCGCGGCCCCGTATATCTCAAAATCGCCGCGGCACCCGCGGCAATCCTCGCCGTCGGTGGTCGTCGTCGTCCTCGTCGTCGCGGCGAGGGGATCGTCGGCTCCCGCCCCCTCATCCCGCGGGGGAGGGGGTGGGGGGAGGGGGGGCGAAGGTGGATCGGGCTCGACGATGGCTGCCTAAGGTAGCGGCAGGAGAAAGTCCGATGGTTTTTCTTTCCTTCCCAATGATATGTTTATATTTCTATACGTGCGCGCGAATTTTTCTTTCGTCTATCCGGCTGCTCTCTCTTTTTCTCGCTCGCCCAGTTTTTTGTGAAACTTACGCCGCGGACCGTAAGTACTGTACTACTGGCGCGCATCGCGCGGCATAACGACTGCTCGCCGACGCGGTGCGCGCGTGACGTGAGGCCCCCCCCGGCCGCCGCGATATACGCTATATGTATACGTATATATGTATATATGTGTATATATATATATGTAACTTGTCAATTGAATAACGAGATTCGGCCTCTCTCTCTCTCTCTCTCTCCCTCCCTCCCTCCCTCCCGGCCGCCCGCGCATCATATCAATCGGCCGAGCGCGACCGCTTCTCTCCGTCCTTCGCCGAGCGCGCTCGCCCGAGGAAAGGAGGAGGCGGGGATATTACACGGATACGCGGTGCACGCCGCGCGCGCGCCCACACACGCCCGCCGCGCGCACGCACGCGGACGCCCGTAAGCCACGGCGCGCTCTCGTTGTGCGTGTATATAGATGTAGAATGCCCGCGCGCGCATCAGCAAAGTGGACGGATAATGTGTACGTGCATTGAGCTCCAGTTAGCCGACCGGCGAAGGGGCGAGGGGCGTTTAATTCGAAGGGAGGCGGGCGTAATATAGATATATATGTATACCTACTCTCGTTGTGATGGAACATCCGACGAAATTTGACCGCATCATTATATGTGTGTGTGTGTGTGTGTGTGTGTGTGTGTGTGTGTGTGTGTGTGTGTGTGTGTGTGTGTGTGTGTGTGTGTGTGTGTGTGTGTGTGTGTGTGTGTGTGTGTGTGTGTGTGGCGGAAAAGATGCGTGGCCTATGCTTTTCGTGACTGTGTCTTTGAAATTTCGTTGATTTTTCGAGGAGGTTTTCGTTTATAAATATATTATATGTTATTATATATACATATATATACACAATGTAATACATTATTTAAATCTGGGTTCTGCAAAAATTGTTAAATCATAACAAAACTTCGACGATATGAATAATGCTTTTTCTATATTCTCATAAATAAAATAATGTCACTCGCGTACGAAGTGTATACGTAAACCATAAATAAGAATCAATGCAAAATTATTGACATCAAACTTACACATGTTTAAATGTAAAAAATTTTTAAATACAAATAAATTTAATTGCGAATGTGAATAATTTCAAAGCGCGCGAAATTAAAGACAAATTTTTACAAGAATAATTTACCATTACACGGTTTAAAACTGAGAAACTATCTGTTTGTTAGATGTTATTACGAAGTATATTCCATTTCGAAAACGGCTGAAAAACACTTAATAAACCACATCGCGCTATATGAAATCTAATACGTTCTATTACGGTTCATTTGAGAAAGTTCTTTCTCTATGTGTTATTTCACATATTGTGATTCCTAAATACTCATAAAAAATAATTTAAAAAAAAAACGTCTAGGGAATTTGACATTTTTTTCACTGTCGTTATTATACTATGAAATTAAATTGACTTGACAAATATTTCCAATAATGGTGATATTGCCACATTGCGTATATTAATATTTATAAATTCGTATGTATAATATGTTTTAATATCAATCTGTAAATAATGCGAATATTCTTACAGAGCGTCGTACATTATATCGTTTTGATTTGAAAACAAATTACCAAAAACGTGAAATAATGATGCGCGCATGAGCAACGACATTTTATTTATTCATTTCTAGATATAATTTTATTACTGCAAAAGAAAATCTCTAATTGAATGTAATGGGACTAAAGTTGAACAGTACGTTTCTATAAGAAAAACACCATGTTCGAAGCTGCAAAAAGACTAGCGAAAAAAAAAATCAGAAACAATGGAAAAAATTGTGAATAACGAAGAGAATTTATTATAAACCATTGAGACATAAAAATAAATGGAAGGAAGGTCCATTAGCGCGAAAAGGTAAGATATTTATTCTTTTATTGCATTTAATGCATTTTATCAAGGTGGAAGCAATTGGTTGCCCGGCGACGACTGTAGGCTCCTCTTGTTAGTACAGTATATAAAAAAAAAAAAAGAAATAATAGATGCACCTCGAAATAATACGAAAAGCACACTTTTCCTCGGAAAATATGTTTTGAGTACAGAATAAGCTGGAAAATTAAAACAACAACAAAAAAGCAAATAGAAGCTTGAGACAATTAAAGATCGCATTGACATGAAATATTTCGTGATTTTATAACGATTACCGTTTGTATGTCACTGCTCTCAAGAACTTTATACGAATTTTCTTATATAAAAATGTGAGGTTTAATGTGTGCTGTATTGAAATAACGAAAACCATATTTTATAAAAAAAAATCTTCTATTAATGCGTAGTTCGTCCGTAGAAAGAAAAATTGAAACTTAAGTCTTGTATCATTAAATTTTGTTGTTTACTAATTTGGAGAATCATTATTCATTTTTTCTTCCCTAAACCTTCGATTACTTCAGCAAAATTGTCACAAATGTGAGATTAATATTTGTAGTAATATTAGGTTGTCAATTATCTCCCTTCCGCTGTTTTGCTCTTTATAAAAAATGTTATAGTGGACGGATTTTCTTCAATTATGCGCCGTTTTGTTCGATAATGTTTTTCCATCTAGACGGCAACTTCATAGTACCTCTTTCGTAGAAACCCCTCTCCTTATTTGTGAAGAACTCGGACAGCCACTTTTCACAAGCCTCTTTTGAGTCCAACTTTACACCACCAAGGGCGTTCGACATGGACAGGAACAGGTGATAATCACTTGGCGCTATGTCCGAGCTATATGGTGGATGCGATGAAACCTCCCGTCCGAATTCCCGTAGCTTCTGACGAGTCATCAACGAAGTGTGTTGTCTGGCGTTGTCCTGGTGGAACACTACATCCTTCCCGTTGGCCAATTGTAGACGCTTCTGATCGATAGCCTGCTTCAAGTGGTCCAGTTGTTCACAGTAGATGGTAGAATTAAGCGTCTGGCCATATGGGAACAGCTCCTAGTGGATGCTTTCCAATCCCACCAAACATACAACAAAACCTTCCTGGCGGTCAATCCCGGCTTGGCCACTGTTTGGGACGGTCCACCAGCCGTGGACCACGACCGTTTTCGCTTTATATTGTTGTATATGATCCATTTTACGTCGCCAGTCTCCATCCGCTTCAAAAATGGGTCGAGTTCGTTTCGTTTCAGCAGCACATCGCAGGCATTGATTCGGTCCAGAAGGTTTTTTTGCGTCAAATCATGCGGCACCCAAACATCAAGCTTCTTTTTGTATCCAGCCTTCTGCAGATGATTTACAATGGTTTGGTGACTAACTCTCATCTCCTGGGCGATATCACGAGATACCACATGCTGGTCTAACTCGATCAATTCCATGATTTGATCGGTATTCGTCGTCACAGGTCTTCTGCCGGCTGACTTATCCATGGTGTCCTTTTCACCGGCTCTGAATCGTCGAAACCATTTCTCTGCGGTTCGAAGTGATAGCGTGCCATCCCCCAAAACACCATTAATCTCACGGAACGTTTCTCTAACGGATTTGCTTTTGACGAAGGAAAACTTTAAAATAGCGCGAATTTCGGCGTTAGTGAACTTCATGTTTACACGTCTATAACTTCTGTACGCAATCGCTGCGCGTAAAGCTTCATTATCGCTGAAAATTCTCAAAAGCTCGGTACGACTTGTGAGAAAATTTTGGGAGAATTTCAAAAAACCGCGAGATTTCGATGCACAGATCTCTCTCGTGGCTACATTCGAGAGGCTTGGTTTTGCGCGCTGTGCGCATTATTTTGTTATTCTGTTATTTTTTATTATTATCTGTGCGTATGATATTTCGAGCGGTCGACCGTACGCAAACCACCAGGTTCGCCAATACCAAGACGGAGTCGACCGGATGAATCCGAAATTTATAATCGCGTTCGTAATCTTATGTGTACTATAATTAATACGTATAATTATTTTTATCGGCTATTCAGTAATGAGCCTAATACTAGAAGAGCACAAAAGTAAAAGTATCCCGCATTCAGTGTTGAAAATCCAACGAAATTTCTTTGCCACACATCCTGAAGGTTTTCATAAAATTTTATGAATCGTTATTAATATTATTTAATTTAAAATTATTAATATAATATATATAGAATAAAATTATAGCATTATAGCAATAGTAAAAAATCTTCTTATATATATCATAATTACAACAAAAAATAAAATGATATAATTAAATTACATTATTTTAAGCTTCAATGGTCTCACTCTTCATAAGCTATTCTTTTCTACATTTATTGGAATATAAAAAAAGTAGAAATATACATACTTTTCATTTATTCATAGGCACGTGATTTCGATTATCTTTTATATATTCCTTTGCAATGTACATTGTATAAATAATTTTTTTCTAATTATAATATATTACTTGGACATGACATATTATATACATTACAATTCTCTTTTCAAAACAATAATATGATTATATATATATATATATATATATATATATATATATATATATATATATATAATCATATTATCATAAAAAATCTGCGATACACAGACCAAAGATTTTTTATATTATACGATTGGATAAAATTACTATGTTTATAACGATAACATGATAATATATACATATAAATAAATCTGTGATCTTTATGTGTCGTTGACCAATATCTTAACAAACGACTAAGAATATTTCAATTAGTAATATTGTTAATACGCTTCTTTCCTTAAACTGAGTTTAATAATGAATTTTTTCAATTAAATTTTTGGATTAGATCGCTGTTGGACCATAAGATTATTCAAAGCAACAAAGTTTTTTCTCGATCGGTAAAAATGAATTTCGAAAGCCCCTCGGAATGCACATTATTTTTTAAAACGTTCCAACGACAAAATTGCTACTCGTATAATATGCCTTACAAAATGTAAAATTAACGTTTGGATAAAATGGGAAGGACGTCATCGAAAGAGAGAAAAATCAACGAACATTCCCTTAGTCATCTCTCATTAGTGTTAAAAACACGAATATTCACGCGCGACGATGATAAACAATTCTATCGATTCGCTTTTTAATTTCGAAAAATTCTCCGTGTTCGCTCATGTACAATTACTCTTAAATCTACTGAAGATCACTTGAGTTCCCGCCCCCCTCTCTGTCACCGTCTTTCGATTGCTCTACATAAATTTTTCCTCAAACTGTTTCATCGATCATCATTTACAGACGATGTATTTCACAGTCAATACATGTATATATATATATATATATATATATATATATATATATATATATATATAATGCGAAGAGCCGACACATTTTACAATCGAGTTTACAATAATCTCGCGCAACGATTTAGCAGTTGCGCGCACTCGAGTACGCCTACTCGCTTCAGCAAAATGACGTTTTTCATTAAACCTCCGTCGCGTATTCTCGGCAATTTCTCTCTCTCTCTCTCTCTCTCTCTCTCTCTCTCTCTCTCTCTCTCTCTCTCTCTCTCTCCCTCTATATATATATATATATATATATATATATATATATATATATATATATATATAAAAGCCAAGCTCAACAAGAATCACGAGATATTTTGCTGAAAGCTCGATGACGTTGGGAAAAAATCTAGCAGTACACGTAGAGCTACACTATATATATATATATATATATATATATATATATATATATATATATAAGCCAGCTCAGCACAATTGGCGCTTCAATTGAAATTGAAAACCGAGTGAGATTTAAATAGTTCCGTTTCTCTTGATTTGTATTTTACATATATATATATATATATATATATATATATATATATATATATATATATATATATATCTCAGTAAAATCTCATGAATCGCTTTTATACATTTATCTGTACATCTGCATTCTGAAATGACGTTAAGACGTTAAAATGAAATCCAGTTCGTATTTGGCCATTTTTCTTAACATTATGGTAAATAAAAAAAAATTGTCGTTACATATCAAAGCTCGAAATTTCAAAGGTTTGATTTGAAGACTATTTTTTTGTTTATAACTTTGCTTTTAACTCGAGCCTTAAGTTACGAACTCATTTTTTGACTCGAAAAACTCAGAAAACTTTTCCTTCAAACCAAATATGATATCAGATTTTTCCATGCAAATTGAACAGTGCATCGAAATTAGACTGTTTTTTGAGATACTTTAAAAAACGATAACGCCGACTTTAGAATAATATCCGACAACGGATCGTGTCAAGATTTTAAAAAAAAAATCAAATAAACTAATTCAACTAGTTAAAAAAACACACTACAATCGAATAAAGTAACTAAATAAAAATTACGAACGCACAGCACCAACTCGGCGATAAACCGTAAAACAGACTTAATTCTTATTTCCGAAACTATCTCAGGAACAGTAATTTCACAATGCTCCAGAACTACGATAAAATATCCTGGAGTGCCAATTTTTGGGTTTCAATTAATGAAAAACAATTGGAAGCTTTGCCAAGCTTCGTTATTGCCAACTTGGAAGGCAAAAATTCCTCAAACTCTTGTTGCGAAGCGTCGAATTATTGCCAATACTTTTTTTTTTTTTTTTTTGGACTCGAAGTATGGCTTTAGACGCGAGGCTTGCGTCGGTTATACGTACACGCCCGATGCAGAGACGATGTCAGCGCCCTAATCGAAACGCTAAAATTTTTTCCAAGCTCAAATCAAAAAGAAAAAATCAAGTTCGGCCGATCGATTTTTTTCAACGGTGTTCCAGAACAGAACCCGGCTATGACCTACCTTTTTTCGCGTGTCATATTCACATATTTATATATACACCGTTCGCTACATAAGCGCGGGCATTTTAAACTGATCGCAGGCCCTCCGCCCGCGCCCGCCCCTCCCCCTTTCGCTCCGCCGCGCAGTGGGTAAACGCGCGCCGGGGCCTTGGGATAAAGCAGGAAATGGGCATTTGCGCGCGCGTCGACGGCTCTTCGTAGCGGCTAATTAGAATTCAAATGTGCCGGCGGTGTCAAGGCGTCGCGCACCCAGCGCGCTCGCCACCCCCCCCCCCCCCCGACGAGAGTTCCCGTATATTACAACGGGCGGCTCGCCCGGGACTTCGTGGCGGCGATGGAAAATTTCGCGATGTGCGCGGGGGGAAAGGAAAGGGATTGATTTGCTATGTTGGTGTGCTCGTGCGTAACGTACAATAAAAGCGCGCACGCGCGCGCGCTTGTACGTTTTTCCCGTAATTGTGAAAATTGCACGCTACGCCGAATTTTTTTTTTTTTTTTTTTTTCATATATTAAATCGGCCTTTGCGATGTCGCTGTAGTGACGGTTGAAAAATATTAAATATTTGGGTCAATTTTTGTAAATATACATTATAAATATGTGGAATAAACGAAGCTCGAATAGATATAATAAGGAAATTTTGGGGTTCTGTACATACATTGGACTATATAAAGAAAATTTATATATTTAAACATTAACGTTTTAAACATTACTATATATTAATATATAAACATTAATAATTCAACATGAATATATTATAAATTTAATATTATAAAATTTTGGATTCTATACGTAGGAGTTGTTTCGGAGATGATTTTACCCTAATCAACCGTTAACGCAATGGATGAGATGAAATGTGTTTTTTGTTTGTTTTTTTTTTCACTTACGAATGTGTTGTGATGCAATATTGTGGTTCTAATATGTATTTTGAAGCGAATCGAACCAATTGTCTTCTGAAAATCTATAATTACAATTAGAAACGGTGACGTCAAGTAGAATTGTCCCGAGTACGGCGAGACTTGCAAAATCAAATATAATAATTGCACTAAGCTTAACTAGTAACTTTAATTATTATCATGATTATAGACAATGTTCGCGGATCAAACTCCACGAATCCGCCTTGGGTTTCAAGATTAATTTGTAGAAATTTCTCTTTGCGCGTCTCGGTACGCTCGGCATGTTTCTACTTCTCACTGCAGTCATTCTGTATTTTTTTTTTTTTATTATTATAAATTACTAATAAATCATTCAGATGATAAAGTTAGAAGATCTTCACAGTGGAACAAAATGAAACGATTATTCTTTCTTTTTTAAATTACACTTCTTATCGGACAAGACAGACCACTGGGATATTTCCTCGATTTAAGGATTAAAAATAGAAGAAAAAAACAAATTTTTTTCATTATGTCCGTTCTAAAAGCTACGTAATCATACCGCGCAAATATCGATCGTTGCGATCCCGGCCCCTCATTATCAGCGTCAATTCTCCCGGCGAGTTCCGTCAAATATATCATATACAATCAGCTCGCGCACATTGCGGTCACGACGAATAGATTTTTTTTTTTTTTTTTTTTTTTTTAGAATCCAACTGAAAAAATTTCACTTGCACGAGTTCACGTTTTGGATAGAACAGATATTTCTTACTTCGTGCGCTCGTTATGATAAGTAAATTTTTAATATACAGATTTATTGAAGAGTCAAGTGAATTTCCAATTTGATATGATGGACTGTAGGTTTATGGCTGATTTTTTTAAAAATCCTATTCTATTATAAGTATACAATATTTATACAATAATGAATAGTAAATGTATTCGTTGTAGATAAGTTAAATAACCTTTAATTTCCGACAATAATTACTTGTGCTTTGAAAAATTACATATGACGAATTTTCTGGGTTAATTGGAGAAATAACAAAATCTAATTTTATTCAGACAGAAAATTCAAATTAGTTTTCGATATAATTCGCATATAACGGTTCAATGCTTAAAATTAATCGTCTTTCATAGTGAACTATACTTTTACGCTTATTGTTGCCTGAATTGGATTGTAGAATTTCTGTTTTAACGAGGTCCCATGACGGCTTCCGCCTAAAATGATCCGATTGAATCGACGATACCTTTGTTAGCTATAAATCTTGGCGATAAGTAAAATTGGCCACGAAAAATTGAGGGAAAAGACTCGGTGCCACTGTGTTTGTCAACAAGCCAACCTCGATGCGATAGAAATCTTTGAATTCTTAAAACAATATTTTGCAAAAAAATTTCAGGTGTTTGATTTATTAAACGCCTAATTAAACATTCGTTTTAATATAGGGGGTTTGCTTTCGATATATCGATCTGCAATAGCACAAGGTAATAAACATCGCAAAAATAATTTCGTAAGACTATATTAAATGAATTGTTCCTTATTTCTCCTCCTCTGAGCTTAACAATATCACGAATGCAAAATGTAATTAAATCGTGATTTTAGTACGCTTTTATTAAATGTGTAATTTAAAAATAAAATTTTTACTTTATATTCAAAGAATTAAGATTAAATTCTATATTTGTTTATTTAATACATGTATGCTTTTATTTTATTGAACATTTATAACATTTATTTCCCATTAGAATAATCTAGAAATCACAGAAAATGAAGAATGACCATTTTTATGAATTTTAAGGATATGGTTATCGAAATTGTTTTTGATGTTACTACTGTTATTAAAAACAAAAATTTCTATCATTAACTTAAAAAAAAATAAATAAATACAGAAATCATAAGAGAAGAGTATGGAAAAAAAACGCAAAAATAAATTGCATCGGCCGGGAATCGAACCCGGGCCGCCCGCGTGGCAGGCGAGCATTCTACCACTGAACCACCGATGCTTGTTTATGTTTAAGTTGAAATCATCGAGCGCTGGATTTGAAATCAGCAAGACTGACCTATAATGTTAGAGGCATGCACGCCTGTGTATGATAACGCAATTACGTATTAACGCTCGATTATAGAAAGTCTTTCGAAAGTACCGTTGATCTTATGCGCTTTTAGCCGAGTCGTAGTCATATATATTCCAGAGTGTACGTGCCAGGCGAATGGTTTGAATATATATATATATATATATATATATATATATATATATATATATATATATATTTAGATATATTTTTCCTATTTTACAATGCTATTGTATATGTAATATAGAATCAAATTAAAATAAGTACAATCGAATTGTAATAATGAATATTGTCTTTACGAAAGTATTATAATCTATAAATGATTACTAAAATTGCACTCTATTAAGGCACATCTAAAAAAGTCATGGGACAATAACAAACTAACTGTGTCTTTCTTTTCACAATCAAAGCGTAAAATATACGCATTTTCTTCTTACCATTTGGAATTGTTTGTAATAAATTATTTTTAATAATTAAAAACATTTAATGTTGGGGATAATTGTATCTGCGAGCTTAAACTGCATTTTTTTTTCTCATTTCTTTTTATCTCAATTGAACTTGTATCGAAATAAAATGGCCGTATACACTTATCACTAAAAATACTGACCATAACTAATCACTTTTATATAATTGTGATTAGTTATAACCATAACTAATATAGACCATAACTAATTACTTTTCCCATCGTTCTACAAGTAAATGAAGAAAAAAACTTGCTCAGCATCTTTTGAGATGATATTCATTCGCCTATTTTTTGTGCTTGTTTTTGAAGAACAAAAATCCACTTGAGCTAGCCAGTGGTGCGATCGATCAAAATAAGTATATAGCAGTCATGATATTCAAATGTCCATTCGTTCAATTGTTCGTTCCTATCTTACGATCAACCAATCTGGACCCTTGACGAAAAAATATCGCAAAAACTTCAATATTAATCCAATATTTTAATTCATTTGTTTACGTCTTTTTTAAATATTATGACCTAGTGTGTTATACTACAATAAATTAAAACTCCAATTATACATTAATAAATCTTTCTATTGGTCTTACATTCCAATTAAATTGAAAAATATTAATTTTTATTAGCTGAAAAAAAATTTTTTACTAGTAAAGTACAATCTGACTGTCATTATACATTTACAATCAGTTTGGTCCCTGATGAGGAGCCGTAGCAAGCTCGAAACGTTGGACAACAGCAGCAGTAACTTCAATTAAGTATAGGTGGTTGGGACAGTCAGATTGCACTTTACTAATAAAAAAATTCTTTTCAGCTAATAAAAATTTTTATTTCAGATTAGTCTACGGGGGTGATTTTAACAAAGGGCAGTTTTACTGTAATTTTATAACTGTTAATTATTTATATATTTATATGTATTAATATTAATATAAACAAATCTTAATATAATTATATATTATTTTTAATTTAATTGGGCTGCAAGACCAATAGAAATATTTATTAATTTTATCTAGAAACAGTCTATATAAGCACAATTAAAGTATTGAACATATATAATACATATTTTCAGTTCATATTTTGATCTAAACTATTAGATTAAGATCTAATTATTAATTACATTTAGCTGACCAACATCATTCCCTATTCAGTACGAAATAGTGCATTTTTCTGCATATATAGATTAAGTTCACTTCTAACACAGTATTATATCACAGATCTAGAAACCTGTCGTTTTCTTTACTCTATTGGCCTAAATCCACCTACAATCGATCGATCGTCACCTTCTCTTTCGTCTGAAAGTTACACGAGATCTGGTTAGTAGGAAAAATCCATAATTAGACTGTTTGTTAGTAGATAATTATAATTTTGACTTTTATTAATCGCACCGTTTCGAATAAACAAAAACTTACATTTATTCTTCGTTATATGATTACGCAATTAGCAATGAAATGAAATGCACAAAAAATTGAACGTCAAACTCACAGAATTAAAAAATGTTAAACCCCCCCTCCATGTGTTAGCCATGCTTAGATAGAGCAAGCAGGTATAAAATCTAAAGGTCCAAATGATACTCGCTGTGAAATAAGTTGCCCTATCATAAAATATAATTCGTTGGGTTTAAAAACAAAATAATTTTATCGGTTTTCTCTTAAGGTTATACGTGCAATTTACTTGAATTGAATAAAATTAAATTAAATAATTTCCTCTTATTTGGAAATTAATATAGTATGTTAAGAAGAGATGTGGGATTGGGTGGTGGAGGTGCAGGGGATGAAACCCCCGCCGGGGGTTGGGGGGCGGAACCCCCCCCCCTTTTCTATAAATAAATAAGACTAATCAATTGAAGATTATAAGTTTATTAATAATCTACGCTCAAATTAAAATTTAAAAATATTTAATAGCATAATAAATAGAATTTTAAATTAAAACTAATTTAAAAAAATATAGATAATTTTTAATACTTAAAAAACAAAAATTTTTATAATAAATTTTAGATAGAATAAAAATCTTATTTCATTTTAAAATCTTGAATACCTAACTCAAAGTGCAAAAAAAGGTCGAATCCACGATCGACTGGCGCATAGACTCGTAAGTCTAAACATCGTAAATGCCAGATGTTGCACAGGCACAGAAAACTGAGAATCCTACCGGACTACACGGTTCCGTTCATTCGCTTTTCCTCCCAAGGGAGGAAAAGTAAAATTCTGCTTTCTGATTGGTCGGGAATCGGCCATAAACACTTTTCATCCCTAGGGAGGAAAAGTAGTATTTTGCTCCCTCTAGACAGCTGTAGAAAATCGTATTTTGCGCCCCGAGTGCGGGAAAAAATATTTCTATTCTGATCAATCCGATCCATAAAAAGTCTCGGAAGTGTATGATTCTAATACAAAATCAAGAATAAGAAAATTCTAACTAAAGGTAACAAAAAGATAAAATTAAGAAAACAGTGCGTTCAAACAAAATTTGCTCCAAAACTTCTCAGTTCAATAATTCTTGGACATTGGATATAGGTGCATTATCGTTCTAGCTGAAATATCGCCACTGATATGAAATAACTTTTGCATATATAAACGTACAATCACATCTCTTACACCAGTCATACTGTTTTAGCAGCGATATTGCTCCCCGAACCGCGGTTGTATAATACTCATTCCATTTCGTTGAAAACGAAAAATGCGCCGGACAGAAATCGATAAACTCGTGAGAGTAATACTTATCGATTATTATTTATCATATCGGTCAAATGTTTGCCATGGTTGTTTAAAAAGAAGAGTTAAAAGCTCAGACAGTAATTCCCTTTTTGAACACTGGTTTAGATTAGAATATTTTGACTAGCAAATATGTTTTATTTTAATTGGATACCCGCACAGAACCTTCTTCAAAAAATTAAGTCTCAATAGAAGATTAACGATCCAGCGGAGAATTATCAATCACCATATGAAAAATATTTTGGTGTCTCCTGCGAAATTTGAAGACCCTCTATATAAACAGCTACGAATGAAAGTAACGATTAACAGTCATATCCAGTTGCCATCTAGCAGTCCAGCTCCGAAAATCAATTTCCTTAAATTCACAAATTCAACTGGCAATTTGATTCAACAAAGAGCATTACGGTTGCATTAAATAGATTTAACCGTTGATGATCTTTTATAAATTATCTGTTTAGTCATTCGTTAAAATATTTTCTGAAATGCTTGTTTGATAACGATCATTGTCGCTATGATTTCATTCGCGTTTAATATGAGTTTTTTATTTTCGATAGTGTGAACATAATACTATGATATTCAAGATATTTAATCGTTTTAGCTACACTGTTAAAAAGCACTCTTAAATCGTCTTATTTATTAGCCTGAAATAGTAGTTCCCTAGTTCAGTAAAGTTCACTCAATGGAAACAATTCACGGAATTTTTTTAGAATTTCTAATTTCATCATTCGTACCCAAATAATATTAAATAACAAAAACGATTGTTAAAATAAGTTTCACAGTTCCAGTAGTAATGAAATAAAAAAAGAAAAATATTCAAATCCATAGCAGACAGTTTATTTTGTAAACAGCTAGTTTGATGGAAAATCCAACTTTGAAAAATAATCAATCAGACGGTATCGAGTAGCAATAATTGTTTCCAACGCAATCTTGTTTCAATATCGAAAACTACTTTCAACACTTCTTCAGTATGTAAAAACATCGTTTTCTCTAGGAATCCGTGTAAATTCTAATAATTATTGTAATTCTACATTTCGATTTCTGTTTTCCGACTATTATATAAAAGCATTACTGTAATGAAATTCAACGTGCAAAACTCCAAATACTATTTGAACCTAAATTATTTTCTTCAAAATAAATTTGCTTCGTCAATTTCATTTATAAACAGTGTTTATTTATTATTTATTTGATTTAAAGAATTTCCAATAGCTATAGGTTGTTCAAAATTAATGCTTTTAAATAGAAGATCCAAGATTAAAAAATATTCCTTGACTTGATAAGCTTGGAATGTATTAAACTGCTACAAATTAATATTACAATAAAGTAATAGACTTTATTTACTTAATCGATTCCGAACATTTTTTTCGAACTTTGGTTTGTTAATTTCAAATTCTTTTTGCAGTGTTCCAGCGCATTCAACCGGGACACTGGGAGTGCTGAGAGCTGATAACAGATTCAACTGACCAATATACAAACTTATTTTCCTGCACAGATCGCAATCTTGATTGATACAGACACGACTTTATCACTCGATTGTAGCGTAGAAAAAATTACCATAAGACGGGTCCGATATTTTTACGCAAAAAACTTCCGTAGCAATGGTAGATCCAAATTGCCAGATTTTGGTAAATCGAGGATACTAATATTATAGTACGCGGTCGGAAGATGACAAAGGAAAAGTTTATAATCACTACGTAAACTATATAAAAGAGATGAATCGTTCGGCTTTGCTTCAAAACTAATTAGATACGATTCAGTAATTCGCATTTCATATTTTCAATACATTTTTTAATATAAAGAGAGATAATCTTTGAAATTAATATCCACGCCTCATCAATCATCTAACCAACGATGACGGCAAATATGTTTCGTTTGCTGCTAAGATCGTAAAATAATATCTATAAGTAGATGACATGATATCTGGGACAAATTCCCTGGAGAAAATGCTAAGTATATCCGATCAATAGATTAACTTATTAAAAGAAGATTGATTTAGTATTAGACAGTGGGCTTTTAATCATTCAAACGCGCTTTATGATTTCAATGAAGATTTAAAAGATCCGAATTTTGTGATCGATCAAAAAGCAGTTTTAAAACTGAAGTATCTTGGAATATCTAATACGACCAGTTATTTTAAGCAGTGAACCCTATTTCGACTAAAACGACGAAGTGTACCATCGCCTTAGAAATCGCTAAGATTTTAGACCATTAGGATTGCTAGTGCCTGCCGTACTAATTAAGAGTTAAATATGGATTAGAATGCGTCTTTGACCCCAGAATCTCATTGTCATGTATTTAGTTTTCTTAGCGGCCTCTAATTATCAACGCAAAGCTCCGGCATCATCTCGTGATTGCGAATCCTACGGAAATACAATTCCATGAATATTACAAAGCAAGCCAATTTGACTGCGGGACGTGTTACGATAAATTAACGATAAGGCGATGAGCAAGCAAAAATAGTGGATCGATGCTTTGACGCGAAACCGCGCGTTGCACCGCTCCCACAGGTCATAATACCTTGTCTCAAACTTGGTGCATTCTAACACTTCATCATGTTGTTTAGAACTACATTGACTTAGGAAATCCACTAACATTCTGAATGTTTTTGAGACAAATTGAGATGACTAAATAGAAAGACACTGCGTAGAGATGTTGAGTAGCAATATATAAAAACTCATGTTAATCCATCGTGGTCATTTCCTAGCTCAACTCCACGAAAACAACTCATACATTGAAGGGCTTCGTTGGCTTCAAGGCTTACGAAACAATAACAACATAGGTCTAATCATCTCTGATGAATTTCAAGCTACAAAAAAATCGCTTTTCAAAATGATTCAGAATTCCCAATTTTTATACGATCTTGTAAGATTTCAAAGCAATAGTCTTCACGTGGGCGGTACGTTTATCGAATTCAATGCATTCATCGACAAAGACACTTTGATAGAAACTAATTAAATTAGATAAATTAAGTCTAACTTTAAATTGTAGGCAGTCTGTAATTTTACTTAGCATTGAGTATCTTTTGTTATCATTCATGATTTGAACGAGAAAAACTTCCGCGCGAGAATGCGACCCACGCTTTATTCAATTCGAAAAAAAATTTGGCAAATGGATCAAAAAAAATTTGTCGCACACCATTAATATGCTTTATGAAAACGACTCTTTAAGATAATTAATTAATTGATTAATTATTTTTATTTTTCTTCACTTCAACATAAAGAATGCGAAATTTACTTACGTTATTACGTGAATCAATTTTTGTTAAAGATATAAATCAAAAATAAATTTTCTTTCTACTCCAATAATTAAGAAGCATGTTTATATGTGTGCATTTCATTTTTTATTTTTTATAAAAATAAGGCATTTATTATCCATTATAACAAAACTGGAATGATAGAAAATTAAGGCATTAACTATTTGTTCAGATCTCGATCACGCAAGGCCATGACAATATGATAAAACTGATAAAGTTTCCAAAAACGTTTTATTTTATTTTTTGTTTTTTTTTCCTACACTACTGATGTTAACAAAAATTTTGTATTTATGACTTTTGGAAATTACGGTAAATTTAAGAAATACGCAAATAAAATGTGTATGGAAAAAAAAACGCAAAAATAAATTGCATCGGCCGGGAATCGAACCCGGGCCGCCCGCGTGGCAGGCGAGCATTCTACCACTGAACCACCGATGCTTGTTTATGTTTAAGTTGAAATCATTGAGCGCTGGATTTGAAATCGGCAAGACTGACCTATAATGTTACAGGCATGCACGCCTGTGTATGATAACGTAATCTCGTATTAACGCTCGATTATAGAAAGTCTTTCGAAAGTACCGTTGATCTTATGCGCTTTTAGCCGAGCCGTAGTCATATATTCCAGAGTATACACGCCAGGTGTACGCCAGGTGAAATGTTATATACGTTCTTGCATAGGAATATTTCACTAAATATATACATATATGTGTATATATATAATGTATATATCCTTGTTTCACATATGTAATACGCTAGTACATAAATAACATAATTGTAAAATCAAATTATAATAATTAATATTATAATTTAATAAATTATTATGTGAATAACACTATATAAAAAAATCCATGTGAAAAATGTCTGGGATAGCAAAAAGCAAACTGTGTCACATAAATAAAAAATAAAATATACATACATATATATATATATGTTTTTTTGTTATTTTCAATTGTTTATAAAAATAATTTGAAAAAACAAGTAATAAAATACATAAATCTGAAGAAAAATATTGTCACAGATTATTAATGTACTAACGTCTTATATGTAATTATTAAGTTTCACCCCCGTCACAGAAATATTCTTTTCTATTTAACACTAATAAATTGAACAATTATGAAAAAAGAATACAGAAATTTTCGTCGTGATTTTTCTATTATATATTACTGTAACATTATGTTTTTGCACGGGATTTTTGTGGTTTCATCCTCAATGCACTCTACGAACAACTTGCAAGTATTTCTAGAAGTTTCAAATTCTTTTAAGATTCAAATTAGAAAATTTTTAATTTTAAAATACTTTAATGACAACTCCGTTATTATAAGTATCAATAATAATTGTATAATATGCATCTGCGAGCTTACACTAGATTTTTGTACGTTTCTTTTTATCTCAATTGAACTTGTACCGAAAGAAAATGGCCGCATACACTTATTATTAAAACTATATTGATCATGTAATTAATCACTACTTTTGCCCATTGTTCTAGCAACATATGAATTTCAAGATAAAACTTGCCCAGCATCTTTTGAGATGATTCATTTACCTATTTTTTTTGCACTTCTTTTCGACGAGCAAAAGTGCTCGTTAGCTAATCCATGTGCCATCGATTGAAATAAGCTCATAACAGTCAGATATGGAGTTAGGGGGCGTTCAAAAATTATCTATGGGTGGAAGTAAAGACCTCTCATTGGAGAATAGAAGGCTCGAGAGGTGCCGATTCCGCAGCGGAGGCCTATAACATATGAAACCCGAAGAGATCTATCGATCTTTGATATGTTTATCATTTCTTTAAAATAATTAACTAATTATTACAATTATCTGCTCATCGCTTATCCAAACTTTCATATTGTCGCCGATGACCCTGTGATAACAGCGTATTCGTCAAATAATCAGGCTGCCACCGCACGGATATTGTACGATTGCATTTTTGTCAAATATATATATAATCTTATTAATAATAAAGAAACAAATAAACAAAATAAACAAAGAATGGCTAGTATTCATTATTATTTATATGACTGTTAATGGAAAAATGAATTTTTGCGTAATTTTGTGCAATTAAGTGATAGTCATATTGTAAAATAATAAACTTGTTATTTAACTGTTATTTTTATTCTGTTTATTGACTTTAGTAAATTTTTTTCTGGGCCACAGAATAAGACCTTAATCTGAATCTATGTCATATGGATTTGACATCATTTATCAGATATACATAGATATCGAATGCAGCATATATTTCGGCTAGACACAGAGCCAATATTAGCATAATAACAATATTAGAAGAGATATAGATCCTATATCCTGCAAGCATGTCTTATCTGTTTTATGCTTCTGATGCTATGCTCCAACGAATCATGTGGCAAATCGTTACGTTGACGTCATCCACGGAATCTCCCTTCCAATTGTTATTGAATCTTCCCGCAATCTGAATTTTTAATAAATGCTTGATTTAATAAGCATATCTAATACTTTTTAGATTGAAATGGTCCCGCGGGTTCAAAGTATAATTTATCCCATTAAATTCAAAGCAAATTCGGCTGATTTTTTTTTTCTGCCAACGTTCCGGGCCACTTTATCATTTCTACCCCCCCCCCCTCAAGACGGATCTATAACAATTATTTGGAATAGCCTTATACAAATAGAACAGTATAACGTCGACAGTAATTAAAAGTTAACTTTGAAATAGCTTTTCGAACGAAGCAATTACGCTGTTAGGCTGTCATGAAAGGTGACCGCAGTCCGAAGTCTCTTGCTTATTATATTTATAATATACGTCGATGGGCAAACAGGAAAATTCTGCGAGTGGTAGCGGGCGGACGGGGATCGGGCACAGAGCTCGTGAAGCTTGAGAAAGTGAAGCGGTCGAAATTAGAAAAGGAGCGTGAATTTGGCATTTAAGACTAACCGTAAGAAAAATGGACTTGAATATATCGGATGTAAAATTGTTGCATTCTGTTTTACATTATTTATATACTTGGTTGTGCGTCTGGACCGTCAGTTCTGAGCTATTCTGAGTGGAATTGTATTTTACGCAAGGACGTGCTCGATTCAGTATCCTCAAATTATTAAAATCAATTTTACGAACATTCGGTCCGCCCGCACTTGTCTGAAACGAACCGCGATCTTTTATAGACGTCACCCGCGAGTTCTTTGAATCTTTTAATTAATTTCCCAGACGCTTGTCCAACGCACGAGGGCCTGAAATTTGGCGAATTTATCTTGCGAACTTTACATCTTTAATTCACTCGTTCGATCCACGTCTAACGTAATAATATTAATAGATTCGCCGGTAGTCTTATGAGTAACTTTCATATCGTGTTTTTTTTTACACATCACGGTGCAATATGTCGACTTACAGACTTCGTAAATGGCATAACAATGAACGCTTCATTTTTATTCAAATTTATTTTCGTTTCTTCTTTGCTTTCTTATTGATTTGTAATTAGAATTTTCTTTACGAAGATTTGGACGAAACTTTCTTTTCCTATACAAGACTTATGATAATTATGAAATGGATTCTTAAATTTGGATATATGTTTGAGAAACTTATATGACATTTTCCTGGCTGAAAAGAAGACGATAACGTAAAAATATAAATTTTTGTAAAAGATCTTTAGAATTTGCTGTATAATTTTCAAACAAAGATTGTTAACGTAATGGAATTGAGGGAGATTCTTCTACTTTGCTATCAAATATTTATTTTAAAAGAAAAAATTCCGATTGAATTATATTAATGTAAATGCAATTGTATAAGTGGTGATAAAATTACTTCATTTATGTCCAAAAAACTGAAAAATAATCTTTGTTATTTGGCGTATAACTTTAAAACAAAATTTTTTTACTATAAACGAAACAGGAGTTTATTTTCATTTACAAATTTATCAAAATGAAAAATATAAGTTTATTTTTTCGATTACAAATTTGCTGTTTTTTCATGATATTATCTATACTAATAGATAATACTAATATTTATATTTTTCTTCGTGTTAGTAATGTTTATAAAATTTTCTAAAATATTAGAATGTTAATGGATATTGGAATTTTGAATATTATGACCAGTAAACTAATTCTTTTGTGCAGCTGTGACAGTAAATAGACAGTTTTTATTTTAACAATTTTTCCAGTCACTAAATGATACTATAAAATGTGAACATTATATTCTAAAATATATTATACTATAAAATACATTAGAAGCATACAATAAAAACAAAGATAAATTAAAAGATAAGAATTTTATTATTAATATAATTTGTTATATATATACATATTTCTTTTGTTCCTTTTTTTGTTTAAACGTAAAAAAATTAAATTACTTCCATGCATTGGCTTTATGTTTCGGAAGGAATTTAAAACCATCTGGAACTTTTCCGAGCAACATTTCCCTGCAAAAATGATAATTTTTATAAATATTACTTGGTTCTCCTTTCAATGAATTAAAATTTATATATATTTTATAGTTTTTTACTAGATTATTATTATCACAACAAAAAATTTATTTACAATAATAAATATTTGTTGCCTATTTAAATGCTGAAAATGCTAGAAATATCGTATAAAAATTTTTCGTGATTTTTGACTTCCTTGCATAAAGCAAATCCTATTGTAAATAATGTTTCGCATGCAGAGAATTTATAATCATCTCTATAACAAAAATTAAACTTACGACAACTTGATCCAATCGGTACAATTCGAACTTGCCATAAGAGTCTCTAAATCATCACGACCTCGATAATACTGAGGTCTGTTATTCATTCTTTGAGGTGGATTTTCCAAAATACCCACTGGTACATATCTAAAATAAATAATTAAGATGATTAGGATACATAATAGATGCGAGAAAATTTTTTGATAAATTTTGTCAAGTCAAAAAATAATTTTTTTATTTTTAACACTTGTATTCAATACTATATTTTATTTTTGTGTGAACTTTTTATTAACAAAGTCTTACAATACTTTTTCTCATCGTATGTAAGATCACTAAATAATGAACTAACAATTCTTTTGAACCTTACAAATATTATATATTTACAAAAATATTTTGTATATTGTATTATTATTATTATTATTATCATCATCATCATCATCATCACCATCATCATCATCATCATCATCATCATCATCATTATTATTATTATTATTATAAAATGAGAGATTGAGGATGATTTTGTTATCTGTTTTTATAGGTGAGGTCATATTATTTTTGTTTCCCCCCTAACCACCATATACTATATAAATGTATATGTATAAATTTAGATAAATCAAATTTCACATTAGCTTTTATGTTTACGTAGTATTCTCTTTCGAGTATTGTTTAAAGATACGAGACAGATATGCCTCGCTCGGCAAGAAAAATCCTATGTTTGTGTATATAATTCAAAAAAACTCATGCCTTTATTAGATAAGAATGCTTGTCTTTAATAAAAAACAATTTTTTTTAATTTTTATATAGAACTAAAATGTTACAATATCATACAATTTAGCTAAATAAACATAAAAGGTATTTTGATCGAAAAAATGTTATTTTTCTATAATCATAAACTTACCTGTATAGAAAAGAAATCCATTCCAGTAAAAATCGTCTAGTTGTTTCAACACCCCGTGTATCTGAACCCCAGTGCACTAGGCCGTAATTAACGTACTTCTTCATAATATCAAATCTTTCGCTTGATGAGATATCGATAAGCTTTTTCTCTTTAATCTCCTGAAATATCCAAGGTTTAATCAAGGCACCTCGGCCTATGCTAACACCTTGTAACGATGAGTAAGTTTCTAATACTCTTTTATAATCGTCATAAGACAAAATGTCACCCGTACCATACACCGGTATAGGTTCTGCTGCTTTTGCGCATTGTTCAACATAATCCCAGTTTGCAAGTTTAGTGTACCTTTGTTCACGTGACCTGCCATGAACCTAGGAAATATAATTAATGCATATTTATTATAATTGTGATTAAAAATAATGAAAAAATATATTATTTGTTAATAAGTCAGTGAAAAATTCGAAGAAATTTTATTTGAAAATATCTCATTTTAAGTTTATATTTTGCTTAACTAAAATCTAATTATGCATCTTTTAAGCTCTAGAAGTAAATTTAATTAAATATTATAATGTTCTTGAACTATATAAAAAAAATTTTTTCATCCAAAATTATGACAGAAAAGTAATTGAAATATTAGTTAATGGAATACAGCTTACATTAATCATTGATACGCCCCACTCTGCAAATTTGGGCATTAACTTATGAACTGTAGGTTTATCCATATAAACACCAGTCCTTGTTTTAATAGTAAAGGGAATATTTAAAACTTCAACAGCTGATTTAACTACAGATTCAAGCATGTTTAACCTATTTAACATTCCACAACCAGCACCTTGTTTATAAATAAGATCTATAGGGCAACCTAGATTTAAATCTATGAAATCCACTTTTGTTTCTTCATTTAGAAGTTGACAACACCTTGTAATGACACCAGGGTTGTTGCCTGCTATTTGTACTCCAAAAATATCTTCAGATTTATGCCTTTTAACTAATGCCCACTCCTCTCTTGCACCTTTTAAAAGCCTCGATGCCAATGCCATTTCTCCACAAGTTATATCTGCACCATACTCTTTACAGATCCTTCGAAAAGGAAGATTACCCACTGTGGTTAATGGAGCTAGCATCACTTTGCTCTTCCAATCTATCACAGTCTTTTCTTGAGGTTTCAACTTTATTTCTTCTGTATCCAAAATTGGACCAATTTTATCCCCAACATTTTCTGAGTTCTGAGATGTAGTAATACTTCTTGATTTATCAAATTTTTCACTTGATTTCTATAAAAGAGCAAGTTTTAATTATATTAATTATTAAATTCAATGAATTATACTCAAACACAATATTAATATAAAAAATAAATTACAAATTTACCCAATTATGCCTTTTAGCAATATTTTCTGCCTTAGAAAAATCATATTGATACTTTCTTAACTGCTGCAATAATTCTCTTGAGACTTGATTTTTAATTATATTTGTACTCTTTTGATATGCTTCATATTTTTCTTTATTAACAATATTAAAACCATCTGCTGTTATATGTTTTGATCCAACTCTGCATGCCAAACCTCTTTCACATTTTCCTATAAGCTCAAAATCATGGCATTCGGTGCCTACATCTTCTGGTTTTATTTTTATAAATGCTGCTCTATCATGAATGAATGAGCAGTTGTCATTTGTACATTTAGTTTGTTTATCATCTTCAACAGTTAGATTGGCTATCCAAGGACAGAAATTGTGCTCTCTTAAAGTTTTAAACGGAACAGTTCTACCTTTATTTTGACCTCTTGGTTTATCCTTTTTGTAATTCTCTCTAACTTTTTTTGTTGGCGGTTCTTCACCCAGAGTATCATTTTCGTCATTGTTTTTCTCATCACTTTCTTTTTCTCCATTCTGAGAATTTAAAGTTCTTACAGCATCCTCGATTAAATATCTACAACAAATAAAATAATACTATATTTTACAACATGTTTATTGAAATTTTTTTAACATGTAGCTGCAGTCGCTTTCACAACACTTATCCTATAACTAGTTAGTATTTTGAATGGTAACTTTAGTTGTGTATATAAAATATATTTTAATGTTTAAAATTTGAGGTTAGATTTCCGAATATTTGCTTGTAAAAAGAAAATTTTTTATAATAACATTTCATTACTCAGGCTTTATTAAGCAAACTCCTGTTCTTTTATCTTCTTTTTGGTTATTTTGATTATCATCCGATCCTTTCATTGTTAAACAGTATTTTATTTACTGTATTAATTACCAAATATACTTATTTATTGCTTATATCGAATTCTGGAGACAAATCTATTTGATATACTCTTCATGGTATCGTAGTTCATATTATTCCCTTCCCCCTAAATACTATATATAGACTATATATAACAAGAGATTCCATAATTCCATTGGACCGGGGAAGGACCGGTCACCGGGCCGACCATCGTCCGACTCTGGTCCGAGTAACCATTTTTCTACCCGAGTAGCCGGTTGTTTTGGGCCGGCAAAAAACTGCCGGAAGTCTTGTGAACGAGAAAGTCACAAGGCCAGGATTCTAGCTGATTCTAGTTGGGAACGGGACGGTACTGTCGAAAATCGAAGTCTAATGCGTTATATCCCAACAAGAATTAGCTAGAATATATTACATAATATAAATATAAGATATTATTTAGAGATATTAGGGAGAAATTTTTTTCAATAGTATTAATACTTCTTTATTATTGTTAATGAGTTAAATAAGATGCAGTAATTTAAGCAGCTAAATATGATTATATTTTTTTGTAAAATAATAGCAAAAAATTAAAGAGATTTTCTCTGAAATGTTGATAATGTTTCAATATTATTATTTCAATAATATTTTTTACTTGCTTTTTAAAATAGTCATAAATTTGTATAATATTCAGATGTAAAAGGGTGTAATATCAAAAAATATATGTTTATCGTAATCATTTTGAAACAAGTAAATACATGCTGCATAAACTTCATATTAAATACAAGTAATTAAAATGAATAAAAGTAACATTTACATTTTATTATATAAACGTTTAAAAATACTTCGTTTGATTTTTATTATTATGGTTTTCAGAAACTATATAATTCATCCAATGCCTCATATCCGATTTTTTAAATTAACGCGGACTTGACACAAAACCAATCGGCGAAGACGAGCGTTTAAAAACATCGTAGCATGTATGCGGGTAGAGAGAAGGAGTGTGAACGCCGTGGAAACTCCGCTCGCTTTAATGCATGGGAAAAGCTTATCAAAAATTGGCTGGGGATGATAGTTCAGATCTGTCCAGTAGACGCCACTATCTTGGCAATTCCTCGATAGTTCTGCGTGCAACAGAGAGAGAAAGCGAAAGTCAAAGCGAGTGAGGGGAAGAGGCGAAACAAGAATGGGGGAGCAGAGATTTGACTTTCCTCTATGTAGAATAGAGAGGAGTGTAGTGGTCTTTAGTTTTTGCTTGCTCTCTCTGTTGCGCGCAGAACCATCGAGGGATTTCCAAACAGCGACATCTACCGGACAAATCTGAATTACCATCTCCGGCTAATTTTGGATAAGCTTTCCCATGTAAAGTGGGAGCAAAGCAAGTGGAGTTTTTACTCTTTCTCTCTACTCTCCATATTCCACTGCTTTTCTCCACCTTCCATACTTTCCCGTCTCTCCACGCTCGTTACATATCGTCATGATACAATACTACCACTCGCTTTTCTTCAAATGCATGCAATTGAACGACCAACCATGGGCTAACCTTGCAGGACGTCGCCGCCTTGCGGCCAAATCTGGCGTGAAATCCTGCCGTAAAATTTTGACACGATTTTAGCCGAGTTTTCCACTCCTCTCTACTCTCCATAGTTCTCTTCTTCGCCGCTAGTGTCGCATATTCTATTTAAGTTGTAAATATTCCATCTATTTTATTCTATATTCATTAACTCTAACCAGGAAAAGGAAAACAATCAGTCAATGGTAGGTGTTGCGCGTGTGTTCTATTTGTAATGTCTAGGCAGCTTATTTTCAATTATCAATAGCGTATTGAATTTTTTGATAATACTGTTAAAAATTGAAAAACGTATAATTTATTATTACGTTAATTGCATCGATAAAGAATGGCGGATAACCATGATATTGATATGACGGATGATCAGCCTCAAGATATTAAAACTGCTGGTCAACCATTGTCAGATTTTTTATTACAATTAGAAGATTATACTCCAACGGTAATAATGAATTACTTGCACCATTTATATTTGAATGTATATATTTTACTTTTGTAAAGATTATTTATATTGTTTTCGTGTAAACTTTTAGGTTCCCGATGCTGTTAGTGAACACTATTTACACACTGCTGGTTTTAAAACAACTGATCCAAGAATGTATGTATTATATTTCATCTTTTGATATAATTTTGTATATGACTAATATTAAATATATTGTTACAGAATCAGATTAGTTTCTTTGGCTGCCCAAAAGTTTATTTCTGAAATTGCAAATGATGCTCTACAGCACTGTAAAACAAGAGGAGTAAATCAAAATTCTAAAACAAAAGGCAAAGACAGACGATATACACTTACAATGGAAGATCTTACACCAGCAGTAGCAGAATATGGAATCATTGTTAAAAAACCTCATTATTTTGTTTAATTTATGAAAATACTTTTTTCTTTATAAAACTGTTTCCTGAATGTTGTATAAAACCATAAAGTATTTACAGTTATTTAAGTTCTTCAGTAATAATCTTTTACATAATTATTTTAGTAATAAGCAATTTATATATGAATGAAATGTATGACCTATTATATTTTCATAAATATGATTCTCAATATAAATTGATATTAAAGTTTTTGTTCAATAATATAATGAAATATTTATTTACATTTCTATATATATTCTTTTAGTCCATTTTTCCAATTCAAATTGGTTTTAATTAATATTTATCAATTAAACTGTATGTACAAATTTTGATACTGTTAGCTTAAATATATTGGATAGCATTTGTTTCTTTCATTTTTTTAATCGAGAAACATTTTTTCAACAACATTGAGAATAAATATATAGTACATTATTCATAGAAATAATTCTTTTTATACAGTGATTCTTATCATAATAAACATAAACTTCTAATCTACATTTCGAATAAAGCGCGCAATCTTAGTATCGACTATGTAAACGTGTGCAAATAATGCATAAATACGTATACCAGAGTAAACTAAATACAGTTTTTCATATGGATTATACTGCAATCTGTAAATAAATATTCTATACCCCAGGCAAAGCCATGAGCAAAATCACTAAGGCACTAGCAAATCTAGATTTGCTCATTACTATATCAAGCTGTATATCTATATATCTGAATCCAATATATATAGATATATACATATATTCTGCCAATCTGCTCTCGCTAGGATTTCCTTGTATATATACGCATTATATAGCAGCAGTTAAGCATGTGCAATAGTGTAAGTAGTGCGCACGCGTACATTTAATCCCACGGTACTTTTTATTCTAAAAAGCTCGTATCGGCCATATTGGTGTGTTGTATCATTTGCTCTGTGATTTCGGATTGAAAAAGGTATTTGAATGCAACCTTTACACTATCCTTCAATCTACCCTTACAAATTTTCTTTTTAGAGTTCATTCTTTGCTGAAGGTTGAGGTCTCACACCCTTTGTCGAATAACAATTTAAACGGCTCGTCGCACATGAAAAAAGTTTGGTTAACGCTGCCACCTTGGCTCGCTCTTTCTCTCTCTTTCTTTCTCTCTTTCTCTCTTTGCGCCTGTACTACCTACATGGACGGGGCCATATAAATCGTGTACATCGAAAACGTTACTTCCTCTTTTGCCTTTTCACCAACTGTTTCTGTGTCTTTCTATCTCTCTTTGGTTAGCAATAATAACAATTTTATTCATATGGATAATTTGACAATGAGAAGAGTGCGAAATCAATGCCGGTTTCTTATAAATTCATCAACGATGATGATCCCCTCGAGCCTTAATTGTACATTGACCTTACATATTATGCGTCTTTCGTCTTCAAGCTTGCTCGCTCGCACTCGTTCAGTATTAGAATTATTATCTACCGTCTGTTGCGATTCTTGCATGCGAATGCATTATTTGATCGTAACTTGAGCAACAAAAACTTTCTGCTGTGTATTCAATACAAATTTAACGATACTTTCTTTGTTCGTTCTGGCGATTTAACGCGAGAGTTGCGATTTCTATTCAAGTATATCTTTTGTTCATTTGTTACCAGTTACGTTAACCGTTTTTAATTTTGATTTAAATAAAAACTAGTTTTATTTAGAAAGCTTTAATCAGTAAGGGATAAATAAAGTACATGCTTTTAATCATTATGAAACAAGTTCAACCAAATTTAGAGAAACCATACAATTCTATTTTTATTTCAGTTATAGGTAGCTTCTGACTTGTATGCCCACATGAATATATTTTGCACAGACATACTTTTAAAAGATTTAAATAGCTCATAGAAGAATTAATTTCTCTTTTTTATTATTTTTTTAGAAGTTTTATCATCATGACTGATTCTTTGAAGTTTGGACCAGAATGGTAATTATAAATTTTAACAAAAAATATTTTATATACTTTATGGTATTTAAATAAATTATTATTTTCTAGGCTGCGCAATTTGGCAGGTGATGGTTGTAATACTGGTGGAGGTGGAGGCATAAGTCTTACTACTCCTAAGTATCAATTAGCAGAGTATAGATATGGTCGAGAAGAGATGCTTGCTCTATTTGATCGTAATTATAAAGCTTCGGAGCCATTAGCAAGTTTTGCTGGGCTCTATGTCCAAAAGTCGCAGTTACCATTAGCTCTCACACAAATGACAGAAGATGAAACGGTAAACAGTTACTTAATATTAAAGGATGTAATTTATATATTTAAAAAAGTGTTAAAATGATTTGCATTATCATTCAGTGTTATGATATTAATTTGTATTATGATCGCTTTTTTTTATTTTATTAGGCTTAAAATAGGATTTTTATGAAAAAATAACATTTTAAAATTATTGAATAGCGTTTGTGGACTGGGGTGACTCCTAGTATTGGTCGTGGAAGAGGCGGTAGCGTGGATCGAGGACGAAGTAGAAGTGGAAGAGGTACTGCTCATTATCGCGGTGTAGGTTTTGAAGATTTGGGAGAAGTTTCTAGAACTGACACACAACCGTTTTCTGTAAATATAATTTTGATTTTATGTGAGCTTTTTTTTCTTTTCGAAATTACAGATTTGAATAATATAATTAATAAATGTAGACAAGAAGCAGAACATTTGAAAGACCTCCTAATGAAAGAAGCTGGATAGAACGAAATGGGGGTGTTGATACAGTAGAATGGAATGGCTCTACTAGTCCCAGAAAGGAATTAAGTCGAGGTCCTAGTGGTGGTTCTTTAATGGAGAGTAATTGGAGGCGTCATCGAAGTGGAGGAGATGATGAAGAAGGTTGGCGGATGAATGCACGGGGTGAAAAGTGGGGTAAAAAAATAACAACCAGTTTTATAAAGTCATAGACTTCTATAGTCCAAAAGATTTTTTTGTGTGTTCTAACTTACTAAACTTAATACTATTAATAATTTTATTGTTTACTATATGTGGTATACATACATATATATATATATATATATATATATATATATATATATATATATATATACTTATGTGGAATATTATTTATTAATTTTCATTTTTCTTTGCTTGTGTGAACGACAAAACTTCTTTGAAAGCAATGTTGACTTGTTTAGACTCCAAAATGCCTGATATAAATTTTATACAACGTATCATATTCGTATAAGATCACATACTTCTGATAAAATTTATATAACATATTTATATATACTATCTATACAGAATGTATACTATATGCCTACTAATATAGAGGAGATGCCAGCTGGTCTTGTATAGATTTCAACTTGTAAGTTCAATTTATATCAGATGATACCCAAAATCTCAGAGTCTGAACAAGTACATATTACTTTGCATGTACTTATTTAAAATTTAGAAATTCTTGAACAATATTTTTTAAATTATTTGTTATTTTTGTACATATATCAAAATCACATTTTATATTTTAGTGAAAGGTAGTTGGCGTGATAATGAAAAAGAAAGAGGTGAAAGAACCGAAAGAGGTGAAAGAGGTGAAAGAGGTGAAAGAATTGATGGCGATGATGATAAAAGATCAGAGCGCTGGGATCATAAAGGAGGTAACAGAGCATTCGATCCTCATCCACCTCCACTTCGAAGGAATCGTTCAAATCATCATGAAAATCACGATAATTTACCAGAATGGTATATAATTTATGTTTAGTTCTTTTACCAATTTTATTTTGTTGTCAATACTTTCATCTATCAATTTCATAAATGATAACTTCATTCATTTTTGTATAAATATTACATCCAAGTTGAGCATCTAATCTATGAATACAAAGTATTCTTTATTAGGATTAATTTTGGAAAAAGTGGTTTCAAAATTTTTAATTTAGTATACAATCTAATATATAATCGCGCATAATCCACTGCTCTGCCTAGCTTTCATTTTACCTGCTAATTAAATTTTTTTCTATGCATTAAATATACATTATTATGATTTTAGAAACTTTATTTGCTTATCCCGTGATAAATTAAAATATCTTTCATTAGTTATTCCATTAAATACCTTTTATGAAACATATATTAGGTAAAATTAAAGGTAAAATTATATAACTGTTACCATCAATATTTAAACTATGTTTTTCTTAATAACTTTTACTATTGCATACGGAATTGTATTAGCATTGGTAAACATACATACTAAATTTTTTAGGGCGACTGAAAATCCAAGCGAGAGCGGTGGCAGCTTCGATGCGTCCGGTGCATTTCACGGCATGTATTCAGATGATGATGATGATCATGCAGATAGAGGACAACGCGACAAAAAACAAAAAGGTACGCGAGTGCGACGCGTTTCAGAGGGAAGTACTCCTCACTCTAAAAATGGCATAAAATCCGCTACCATGCGTACCGTTGGGAAACTCGATCGTTCTTTGAATGGCGAACGACCCAAGTCTTTGCATGCTCCTGAAAATAAAGAACAACGCAGCTCCGCGGAGCCAGAGACGAGGCGCAGTTTGTCACCGATAAAATCGCCAATAGTACCGAGTAGTCCTGTTTCGAAAAAAGCAAGCTTCACTATTAACAATAGTAGTAATCATAGCAGTATTAACCAATCAACAGTAAATTCAATTGATTCGAAGAAGAAGGATAAGGGATCGAAGCAATCGGGATCGGAAAAGCCGCAAAAAGAAGCAATTCAGGGGAATCTCACAAACGGTTTGCCTTATACTATTTTTCTTTTCTTTTATAATGACAAAATTACTAAATTCTAAATTAATAAATTATTTGAAGTATGAATACATTTTTCCTTTAATATAAAAATTTTGTTTTTATAAAAAAATCTTTTATTTAAATATTTACTGTGAATGTTTATTAATTTTTGGAACCAAAGAAAAGTTTTTAATATGAGTTATGATTTTAAATAACGTCTTATTTGATTATTCTGTAATGTAAGCAATTCAACATTTTTTTTACAGTTTCTTTACTAAAAACTAAATCAAATGAATCGAAAAAAAAAGAAGAGCTAAAACCTAAGATTGAGCGTAATAAGCCATCTAATAAAGTAGAGAATTCCAGCAGAGCTGATTCAAATAAGGTCATAGAATCAGATAAGATAAAAAAGACAAGTAACCTTCAACAGTCTGTACAACAACAACAACAAAAACAATTACAGCAGCAACAGCACCTCCAACAACAACAATCACAAAAAATACAACTACAAAAACAACTTGAGCAACAATCGCAGAAACAACAGCAAATGCATACGACGTTAAAAAGTGAGCCTGTGAATATTCCAGTCACTAGGATACGGTCGCAATCGGATGATAAACAAAAAACAGAGGCGGATCACCTGAACCGAATGGAAGAAGAAGTGGCTAAGCTTATTGAAAGCGCTTCCAGTCCTCGGGAAGAGAGTCAAGGGTCTGGTATTCTTTTACCTCCCCCTGTGAATCAGCCGGTGAGAGATACAACGCCATCGACGGTTCCGCAGGCAACCGTGGTGGCGCAGGAGAAGTGGTTCTATCGAGATCCCCAGGGCGAAGTACAGGGTCCATTTTTGGCAACCGAAATGGCTGAATGGCACAAACAGGGTTACTTTGCACCTAATCTATTTGTTAGAAGGACCTGTGACGAAAGGTATACCACCCTGGGCGAACTTATCAATTTATGTGGAAGAGTGCCGTTTAAACCTGGCACCACGTTTCCGCCGCTTAAGGTACATTTAATATTTACTACATTGTTAAACATTGAAGAAAAAAATGGAATTCTAAAATTTAAAGAAATCTTTTTTTTTTAATATTCTTTGAAAATGAATTGAATTGTTTGGAAAAAATAAGCCGTTATATGAAAGTTTATTACTTAGCTTTAATTATAATAATTTATATAAAATGTAAAGACTCCAATTCTCTCCTCAAAATTTAAAACTAGAAATAAAAGAAAATTTATTAAAAAAATATTCATCAAATTATGTCATAAACTTAAAATTGTCTCAATTTTAATTTCTTTTACTAGAATTTATTCATTAAATCCATAATAAAGTTGTGATCTATAGAATATTTATTAAATATATCGTATTATGAAGCTATTCTGAGATCTCTATTTACAACTTGAGATACTTGTATATGAATGTATTTTTATATTGGACTTCCCTTCATGTTCTGCTTGACAGCCTTAACTATCTGCAAATAAACCAATTTTTTTACATAATTTTTTTCAAGATCAATTCACTTCATGTTTGAAAAAATAATATATTTGTAGTCTTATATTTGTATTTTATTGTCAAGATATAAACTGTTTTTTGTGATACTCACTAGCTAAATTTTGAAATTATGTCTATCTTCGAATTCCAGTCCATTAGAAAATCGGTTTAAAAGTTCCGAATTACAGTTAATAAAAAATTAGTTTAGTAATAAATATAAATTAAAAAAGATGGTTAAATAAATTCTATTGTTCATATTTTATGTTATTATTTTAATATAAAATTCGTAATAGTATTAATTATCTGCATTCTTTATTTTTTCTTTTTTTTTTTTTCACAAATAGCTCTCAGATGCTGTCATGGCTCCGAATGTTTCCAATTCAATCCCGACTGGTCTGCCTGTTAGCAGTTCACTGCCAAAGCCTGGCTTGGAAGATCCTCTATTGCTTTATCAATACCAGCAATATCGCCTTCTCCAGAATCAGCAAATGTTCTTAAAGCAACTGCGCACCAATGCCATCAGTAAACTTTCACAATCCGAACAGTGGCCAAACCTTAGTCCTGTTGAACAGAATCAACTAGTGCTACAGTATATGAGATCTATTGATCCTGATATTGTTGACATACCTCAAACCCAACCACCTGTTCTTCCTAATACTTTCTTACACACCATTTCACAACCCACGCAACCACCTAACTCAGTGTTGCAGCTTTTTCCGCAACTTCATCAGGTAATATTTTCAATTTATTTACATTTAATTTATTTATTTTATATTTCTTTTGTTATTAATATTTTATATAATTTTTTATTTATTTTTTAATAATTAGATTTATACTCAGTTATGTCAATTTTCAAGAAGACAAAAAAGATATCTTAATGAAATTATTAAACGCAAATTTTCAAAAAAAAAAAAAAAAAGTAAAATATTTTATTTGTTTAAGAATTTATGTAATTATTATTTAATGTAATTCACTGTTTGTTAAAGTTTAAAAAGATTGATTGAAAACTGTAAAAGCAATGGTTCTGTTGTGCCCAAGAAATTAATTGTGAGACATATTTTTAAAAATAACTGGATTAATCTTAATGTACTATTACAGGAGTTTCTATAGTTATATGAAAAAAATTTTCCACATTCTTTTCAATATAAACAATGCACAACTGTTTTATATGAAATATAAACAATAATACAAATAACAACAATACAAATTTGCTAATACTGATATAAAAATACAGTTGTATAAATCTAACAAGAAGCAATTAAAAAAATTTGTTACTAAATTTATTATTTTTTTTACTCATGATTGCAATGCAACTAAATAATTATATTTCTATATATTAATGGTATAGGTTGCGAAAAATCAAGCAGAAACAGCCCATGTGCCACCTCCAAATCCTCACCCTGTAAGTGCCCAACCACAAATGTCCAGCCCAATAGATCCCATTCAGCAATTGATGCAACAGATGAGCAATATGCGAAATTTACCTCCAATGCCACAACCCACGATTGCTCCAACTCCACCTCAGCCACAACCACAACCACAACCTACAGCTCAGGACGATAATCCAATAAAATCATGGTTAAGGCAGCTGGGTGTTAACACCAACGGCCATGTACCTCAGCAATCGCCATCTCAACCACAGATGGAATCGGTTTGGCATCAACCTCCACCTCATCTTTCAACTTTTAATGCTCAAAATTGGATGTCCCAGGTATATTTTATATTAAAACACTTTCAGTTACCTTAGAATCTTATTTAAAAAATTTTCATCATTTATATATTGCAAAGCTATAAGTTCGAATATATCTTTTACAAGAAATCAATCAGATTAATATTTGTTAAACAAAATATTATTCTAATGATCTAATGACTTCTTGTCTGTAGCATTCTCAAACATATTCTTAAGCATATTTATTTCTTCTAAAATTGTATTAATATAATGTTTTCCGTATTTTTTTATGATCTTTTGATATGTAATTTATAGAAGATAATTTTTTATTTTGTATTTAGGTTGGCGCTATTCAACCACCAATGTCTTCTGGTCCATTGACAGGTTCAGTATGGGATATACATCCTAAAGAAATGAAGACTGAACAACAAATATTAGTAAGCATTTTAATTAATAATTAATTATATAATTTATTTATTAAATATTTTTTCAGTATTATATAAAGTTTTTATTAGATAGTAAAAGTGCTTTATATTTTTTTAATAATAAGTAGTAAATTCAACTATTTAATAATAGGAGGAACAACATATAAAAATGCATGAAGAAAAGTTAAAGGAGGAAATGCGTAAAAAAGAAGAATTAGAACGACAAATGGCGGAACAAGAACGTGCCAAACGCCAACAGGAGGAGGAACTTGCAAGACTGAAAGCTGCTAAGGAAGCAGCAAAACGTGAAGAGGCTGAGAGAAAGAAACAAGAGGAAAAGAAACGTCAAGAAGAAGAAAAGAAAAGGCAGGAAGAAGAACAGAGAAAATTAGAAGAAAAAAGAATTAAAGAAGAAGAAAGGAGGCGTGAAGAAAAACGAAAATTAGATGAGGAATTAAATCGTAAAAAGCAAGAAGAAGAGAAGAGAAAACGAGAAGAACTTAAAAGACAGGAGGAGAAACTCAGAAAGGAAGAAGAGAAACGTAAAAAACTTGAAGAAGAGCTCAAAAAACAAGAGGAAGAACGATTAAAGTAAGCTAATTTTTCTGTTATTTATACCTAAATAAAATTAATGTCTTGCTTCTTTTTTCAATAGAAAAATGTGTCTCCTATAGTATAGAATCTTTTATATTTTTATATACAAAATCATTATTATTTTTAGAAAAGAGGAAGAAGCTCGTAAAAAACTTGAAGCTGAAGAGCAGGCAAAAAAAGCAGAACAAAGACGTCGTGAAGCAGAAGCTCTTCGAAAATTGCAGGAACGTAGTAAAGCTCCTTGGGCTCAAGCTCCTCCTGCGCCTCCACCAACTGCACAAGCTTCACTTGCTGAAATTCAACGTCTTGAGAAAGAGAAAAAAGCCGTGAGTTTCTAGTTATTTTAGAAGGCCAATAATTATAAAATTTATTTTATTATTAATCTATATATTTGTCATTGATAAACAATGAAATAATAAGTTTGTTTGAAATAAAATAGGAAGAATTGCGAATTCAACAATTATTGCAACAACAGCAATTAGCACAAATAAAGGCAGCAGAGGCAATTCAAGAAGCTTTACCAGATTCTGCTAAACGTTTACAATTTAAATGGGCTGAAAAAGCTGCTCCTGTTAACAATATTAATCAAGTGAAAAGCCTTACTCAAATCCAACATGAAGAGCAAGAAAGAGTTGCCAAAGTCAAGGTCAGTGATTATAATTATATCCACACTTAATTTTTTCTTACAAATGTATTTATTATTTGCATTTAAGGAAGTGGTAATTACTTGTTTATATCAATGAAATAAACAGATAAACAGTGGTTAGTTTTAAACAATGTTCAGTTTTAAATAATATTCATTGTACACATTAGATTATTGTAAATTTTAATTCACTATGCCCTTAATTTACACCTATTTTACAATAATAAACATTTTTAAATTAATATATTAATCGAGGTAAAAATATGAAAAAGTTTTGAAAAAGTTGTTAATAAAAATTTCGTTTATAATTTTTGGCTAAAAAAATTTCAAAACGTTCTCATTGTCATACCGTTTAACCAACTCACTAAAAAATTTTGGCAATAAGAAATATGTAAACAAAGAACAACAATTTGTAATAATTTAATCTTATTCAAAATGAACAATTTTGTAAAACTAAACACTTTTTAAAACCGTGTATTAATGCGATTACCACTTTGTGAATTATATTTTTTATAGTTTTTTAAACTAATTGTAATTACTGCCTTGTATCTTATTTTATTAATAATAAAATACAATTAAAATATTATTTTTATATTTAAACCATTTTTTTTATTGCAAATAAACTTTAGCAGCAAGAAAGAGAAAGACAAGAAAAAGAAAAGGTTATTCACAAGGAACCCACCGTTACTGTACAAAATACTAGCATTTGGGGCACTGCATCTCAAAGCTTAAATTGGGCTAGTTCGAATTCTACTGGACAGTATGGAGCAGACGTAGGTATTTGGGATGAACCGATTCCAAAGATTATACCTGTCCCTAAATTAGCTGTAAAGCAACAGCCAAATACTGCAAAGTCACCTGTTCAACAGCAGCAGCAACTGCTACAGCAACAATTACAACATCAACAGCAGCAACAGCAGCAACAACAGCATAATAACAAAACGATTAAAAATAAAAGCAAAAAAGAAGAAGAATTGGTCAAAAAACTTTTTGAACAGAATACTGTTAAGACTGATGATTTTACTCAATGGTGTAATAAAGCTTTAAGTGGTCTTCAAGTTTCAGTAGATAGTTAGTATTTGTTTAAGATATAATATTCACAACAATTTTTACACATTCATTCAATTTGATTCGAATAACTTAGTAAAAGGAATAGAAATAACTGTAATATTTAAATTTGGCGTTCTTACTTTCAGGCAGAATTGTCAAACTTTAAAACATTTGTGAAAGTATTATTAAAACTAAATTCCTCTTACTTCTCACTTAATATTCTGAAAATGAAAGTCGTTAACAGACTTCTTAAATGACTAATGATCCTAGTATTAAAAATTTGTATCTTTTTCATTCTTTTCGTCGCGTCACTTTATTTTGAAGTAGATGTAAATATAATCAAATAATACGCGAAAGAGCAATTGAGTGTTCGTTCTCTATTGTTCAATTTTTAAATTAATTATATAATCAATAATACATTATTAATTTTTCAGTACCTACTTTTATTGGTTTCTTACGTGATATTGAAGCTGCATATGAAGTTAAGGAATATGTTCGGATGTATCTAGGCGATGGGAAACAATGCGCCGAATTTGCTAAACAATTTTTAGAAAAAAGAAGCAAGTGGAAATCGTCCCAACGTCCTCAGACACAAGCGGACGACTTATGTAAGCCAGCTCCGGCAGTAAATCCTAATAATACTATGGAGTTTCAAGAAGTAAAGGTATAGGTTTTTATTTTTAAAAGTTAAATAATGTTAAATTTGAAACTAAATTATAAAAGTTCCTTGAAAATGTTTTAAACTATTTGAATTTTTGTTAATTTTTATTTACGAGTTGCTTTGTGAATACATGTAGCAAGCAATTAAAATACTTAATATTTCATTATAATATATCTTTTTTTAAACTTTTGTTAGGGTTTTTTTAAATATATTTTTATTAAATATTTTAGAGCAAATCCAAGAAACCGAAGAAGGGAAAAATGTTCAAAGTAGATAGCAAAATGCTCGGTTTTAGTGTCATGTCTGCTCCAGATCGCATTAATGTTGGAGATCGTGATTATGCAGAAGGTGTGTAAACAAATGCTATTTGGATTTCAAATGTTCATTTCAGAGAAACTCTTCTTCATATTTTTGGTTCGCCCGAAAAGAACTTTTATTTATTTTTCTTGTATCCTATCCGAGGCAAGATTTTAAGATTCTCGACGAGGATATCCGCTCATCATAAAGATTTTCTGTGAAAATTTGTACGGAGACTCCCAAATCTATTCTTGGATTTATAGAAATGTCGAGAACTTCTGAAATCTACTCATTTTTTATTCTTTCACTCAACCGAAAAAAATAATATTGAATTAGCTTAAAAGGCACATGCATATGCGCATTGAATATTGTTAATTAGATGAATAATTCAGCGTCGATAAAAGAAAGTACAATTCTAGTGAATAAGACGCTATTTAATAATTCTCAATAAGTCGTGTTTCCTATTATTTATCTTCCGTTCAATACGAAAGTGTTTAAATTAAGCAATTTGTCTAACTATAAACACGTTTTATCTTTTTCTTTCGGTGAACTTAAACTTGCTTTCAAAAGTAAAAAAGCTTTAATAGAAGGATATATATAAGCAAAAAGTTCAATTCATTGACATTGAACTATTTCTCCTGATAATTATAAGATATACATTAGTTTGGCATTGTTCAATTTCGTTTACTTACACCATCATTATTATTTTTATTATTATTATTATTACTATTACTATTATTATTATTGTCCATATTAGTATTTAAAAAATTAAGACAACAGATTCAGACATTTTCTAAAAGCACCAATAAATCTTGAAATCATAGTAAAAATATTCTTCGAATACTTATATTTTTTTAGCAGAGGAATTTTAAAATCTTGATAAAAAGTTGTCTTGTAAAAGAAAAAATGTGAAAATGATTATGATTAATGAAGAAATAATGCTATTGTAGAAACTGTATTTGAAAGAGCATTTTGATCAGGCATTGAGTAAAATTAAATTAGATGCATCAAATCTTTTTTATAAATATGCAAACATAATCACTCATATGAATCCAATAAATTACACTATTATATTTACACCAACTTTCTTGTAATTTATAATTTATACTATAGCAATAATAATAGTTTTACTCTTGTTATAGTGATTATTGTATATAAAATGCTCTTTCTAAATTCTTTTGTAAATTACATACAATTCTTCAGATGTGAAAAATGGTCATGTGCATGTCCCTGTAACATCCTTTGTTATAAGCAGTATGGGCGCATAAACTATGAATGAAAAATTGGTTAAACGCGTGGATGAAAAGTTAGTTTGCGTAAATTAATTTTTTGATTACTGTGACTTGTAAATATGCCAATAAGTTAATCGACTCAAAAAGAGTCAAGGAAATCAGTTTTTATGGTAAGTAAAAGAGAATTTAAGGACGAGCATTTTCCAAAAATCGACACATTTTGCTGTAAATTAAAAAATACTTATAACAAACGTCGATTTTGGTTTTGAGTCTGTTTGTTTAAAATGTTGTAAAGCTTGTTGAACGAAAGATCTTTGATTTTTCTTGTAACACTTTGTTAAGAAAAAACAATGATCTTTGACTAAGAAAGATTTATGTATAAAAAAAATGTACAATAATACAGTGATGATTAAACAGACAAGAATTAAATAATGATTGATATTGTATCAATATTATCTTTATTATAATTATATATATTATTACTGAATGTAACTTGCAAAATTGCAGAATAAATATTATTATATTTTCAATCTGGCTTTTTTAATTTTGTTAAAGCTTTTGTTTTATTTTTTTTAAATCAAAATTTTGTTTTATTTGTTTTGTTTATTTTATTCATTTTTTAAATAGAAATTAAAAAGTAGCATTAAAACTAATTATTAAGATCAACTTTATAGGCATTATATACATAATATAAAACAAATATTTTTATTGTCATTAATGACCTTAATATTAATCTGTAAATATTACGATTCCAAACATCAAAAGGAATAAATTGTAAGCATTCATTAATGTTGTTACATACATACCTAATTTATATGATACTTAAGTTTCCATCACGAATGTAATTACTTAGTAAATATAAATCATTATCAATGTATTATAGAAAGAAGCAAAAAAATTTTCTAATAGATGCATTCAGTAAAACGATTGTAGTACTGCGAAGTTTATATGTTTGTAAATATGAATTTAAAAGACTTATATTAAATAAAATAAATAAGCATCAACAATCTCAACTTTGCGACGATACAGGGCACGTTTCTTCTCATTTTTGTATCAATAATTTCACCAGAAAAAACCTGAAATTTGTATTTTGAAAAACAATGATAAGTTGTATTGTAATAAAAATTATTTGAGAAAAATATTCGATTTTTATTAAATATAGATTAATGAATAAGTACAGAAGCTTTGATTTTTACATAAACACAATAAAGTATAAAAATACAAGTGTACATAGGTAACTTAGTTTGTGCTAAATAATATTTGGTCAATTGTTTTGTACTTTAATAACTATTATACGTTACATATTTACAATTGGACTAGAACTTATGTTGCCATTAAATTTTTACATTTTTATTGTTATATACTTATTTGTAGCATTGGTTAATACTATAACTTTTTATAAAGATCCAATTTTATTTGGAATTTGGGCTTTTTAGTACTTTTTAGTTATTAAGAATGCCTACTTTGTTTCTTAATTTAGTTCTGATTTTTTAATTTGAACTGTATTAAATGATTTCTTGTTATAATCCTCTGCAAGATCAATATACTGAAAAAATTCTAGCATTAAAAATATTTTCTTAATAGTTTTCGAAAATTAATTATGATTAAAAAAAAAAAGAAGATTTAATAATTTATTGAAATGTTATAAGAATTATAATAAATATGAATTTACTCATAATTAAGATATATATTTGATCTGTACCTTTCGTGGTACAAAGTATTCAAGAAATTGTAGAACAATATAGCACCAAGAAACAACAAGAAGGTAAGGCAAGACACTGCTTTGAATATAACTTGAAAGTTGCTTCCCTAAATCTTTTTTTTCTTCTTTACTAACAATATTATAAACTATTTCTGTTCTACTAGTAACATTATGCCAATTATAAAAGGAGGCTATTCTTTCGTGTACTTTCCTTGGGCAAATAATTTTACCAGCTTGATAATCTGATATAGCTTTTTCCAGACCTTCTATCAAAGCAGGAACATTTGGCTCTACTAGATAAATTAAATCTGGTGGTAAGACTTCTGGAATACCACCAACTTTGGTAGAAACTATTTGTAAGCTTAAAATATAATAATCAATTTATTGAATCAAATATAAATTTAAAAAATTGTATTGGAATTTTTATCTTATTTAAAAATATGTTCATCGTTTTTCATATATATATTTATATGTTTTGTTAGGTATTCACTTTTCTGTATAAAATAAAATTTTATAAAACATATTACATACCCACAAGATGCAGCTTCTACAATTGCCATGCAATAAGCTTCAGTCAGACTTGTGTTCAAAAATATGTGACCTTTATTTAATACATGCTTTACTTGAGAATGCTCTAAACTTCCTAATAATGTAACTCTATGTTGCAATAAATTTCTTTCCCTTATTTCTTCTATAAGCCATCGTTTAGGACCATCCCCACCAATAAGAAATTGTACATTTTGATGACGTGCACAAATTTCTGGTATGATGCATGCCAAAAAATCAACACCCTTCCTATATACTAATCGAGATACTACCACTATTGTAACTATAATGAGGTTCTTAAATGTAGTACATTATTAAATAAATGATGTAATAAAATTCTAATTAAATAAAAAACATACTACAATTATTGTTTCTTTTGCTAACGTCTGGAGTAAATAAAGCAGTATCCACAGCATTAGGTATAACTGAAACTTTTTCTTTGCAAACTTTTGCCCTTAAAACAGTATTTTCTTTTCCTGTGTGTGATACGCATATACAGTGATTACTATCAGCTAAGGATATTTCCAAGCACTTATTTGTTAATACAGCTGAAGCATCAGCAAAGCCAAATAAAGAGTGATCTGTGAACACAGTCTGAAAATTTGCTTAATAATTATTTTTCTATAAATATTGTTTACAAGAATAATATTCTTAAATATACAATAGCTTTACATATTTAAAATTTGATAAATTTGATAATCTTGTATTCTCAAAAAGTAAATAATTAATGTAAGTAAAAAAACATCATTAATGAACTCATTATGAATGAATTGTTATATTTGCATTAACAATGTTAACAGTTAAGCAAAATAAATAAAAATACTCTAAATAGTTTATTTTATAATATTAATAAATAATTTTATAAAAAGAAACTGTACCTTTAATCCCATTAATCGACCAATTAACATTCCCTCATGAGCTAATGCTGAGAATGCTGAATGGCCATGTATTATTTGAATTTGTTCTCTTATAAAAATATATCTAATTAATGGAATGGAACAAACCATTGTGGGTAAAACACACTGATTATAGAATACTTTAATTGGTAGATAATAAACTTTCAACCCATTTGTCATATAACGAATTCCAACTCGATTGCCATAAGAATGAGTCATCACCACAACTTTGTGTCCTTGGCCAAGCAAACATTGTGATAAATTGAAGATGTGCTCCTCAACACCTCCCATGTTAGGATAAAAAAAGTCAGAAACCATACTAATAAGAAAATTACAATCAGTATATAATATAATGTATCACTTAATGGAACTTTAGATTGTTAGGTTAATTGATTAAAATTAAAAAAATACTCACCAAATTTTGTGCTTCTCTCGATCCATGATTCATTGAATTGAAAGAGTTATACATATTCTTACAAATATAGTTAATTTATTTTTTAGGTTTTCGAATAGTTAATTTTAAACAACCACATGTTCGAAAACGTATTCCATATCTCTCCATACATCTGATTACTGGTCTGTACTTATAAGACAATGTGATAAGATAGCAGATGATTCTGATCGTAAACAAACCCATGTAATATAATATCGTGGTATCCGGCGAATTGGAAAGGTTTTATGGAATAAACGTTTATAGTATCTAATCTAACAATATTTCTAATTTAATATTCGCGTAAAATACGTAAAACACAGTACTCAAATGATTAAGATGACTGAAGACATTCTATAGACTAATTATGATTTATTACGCTTTATTAACATGATGAAATCAGTGAAATCCAGGCCATCGTATAACTTGCATAACCACTTATTAACTATCACCATGTTAAAAACCTGTAAAAACACCCATCTTGACTTTTTAAATTCTACTGGCACAATACACAATCGTAATAATTGAATTCATTATGATAATTATAATAGTAAAATATAATTTAGAAACGATGTAAAAAAGTCTCTGATATGGCATATTTATATAACGTGATCACAGTCTGATATTTTGTAATTTCAATTTTGAAACTTTTTTATTTTTATTCAGATATATAAACTATAAATATTTATTTAACGCAAGTTTTTTAAACATATAATATAGAATATAGAAGATATAATATAGAAGATTTTAAATTATAACAATTCGAAATCTATTTATCATTCCGACGCAATTATCCACTTGAGATTCTTATAAGTAAGATTTTTGTATTATATATACATCAGATAAGTATTTGAATAAATAAATATTATAGAAGCATTAGAAATTATTTTAACTTCATAAAAACTGGCGAATTTCTGATTGTTTGATCATATATTTATAAAAAGACTTTACCTATTTTTCCAATGAAATATTTAACCTTTCTTGAGGTGCTTTAAATTTGGCGCTTCTTCTCTAGGATCGGATGACGGGGCACGAATTTGACATTTCTAGCAGTATATAAACTGATATTTGCTGATATCAAAATTATCTCTGCTAATATAAAAAAATTATTATAAAACTACTGCATTGGATGTGGGAGATTGGTTATTACCTGCATCTAATGTAAGTAGTATTTTTACAAAGAATTAGTAAAATGTAATTAGTAATTTTATAAAGACATTAGTAAATCAATTTATATAAACTGGAACTATTCCGTCCTATCTCTGTATTTTATATACTGCCTCGGTCGAGACGATGAGCACGAGACCTACTGATATCGCGAGATATCGTGCGAGAAACATACCAGAGCATACACACAGTGGCAGCAGCAGCAGCAGGCAGCAGTATGTATATATACCTGTATCTGCTGTATGTACATTATATACAGGTGTACAATACACGCGCGGTCTAATATATAAGCTATGATAAATACGATATAGATTATAGTTTTACTATAAATTAATAAGTTAACTATGTCAGATCAGTATAGCAAAGGTACAGCTCTGAGTATAGTCGTATAGTAAGTAGCAAAAAATTATAATATTTGATAGCTGCGTATTGGTAGCATGGTAGCACTGTAGCAGACTAGTCATAGTGATAGCAAGTAGCAAAGTAACTAGCAGGTACCGCAGCAAGTATATAGGCTGGTGTAAGAGTTTCATGGGAGTTACAGTCGTTACAGATAGCAGAGCGCAGAGTTGATAGATAGTCTGGTGCACTGGTGACAGCGGTGACAATCGACAGGTGACAGGTGATGTAGCAGCAGGTAGCAGCAGTAATCTCTGGTACAGCAGCGTGTGTAACAGTATTAAAGTGATCTCTTTCGGCTGCTCATATTCGAATCAAATTCTGCTCTGCAATTACACCTTTTGCGTCCTTTTGGAAAACTATAGTGTTGCATATACTGTTATTGTATATATAATACGAATTATTACGTGTAAGTGCATGTGCATCAACGTCAAATAAAGTAGATTTGTTCAATATGTGTAAGTGCATGTGCAGACGAACAAAACATAATCGAGAAACGAGGATGGCAAGGCGACTGCAGCTGCACTAGCAGCAGCTCTGCTAGCCAGTTAGCCCAGTAGTAATTATAGTGCCCGCGAATTTTTCGCACGCCTTAATCTAACCGTAAAGCTAATAATATTTTTTATAACGCAATTTTCATTTTTTCGCTCCAACATTCTGTCATCGACTCTGTAGATCAGAGAAAAAGTGCGAAAGAGGATAAAAATTTAACTTATCAGACGGACAAGAACAAAAACTGGGAGGAGGGGCTTCATCGTTTCATTTCCGTGGCACGCAAGGTTTTCGTTATCGTCCAAGGTAGTAGGTGAAAGTCGAGCGCCTTCGGAATTTAATGTTATAACAAGAGAGGCGCGCCTGGCAGGTTTTTCCATGAAAGGATCGAGATCCTCGCTTGGCGATTTTTCGTATAATAATGATGGAGGATTACAAGTTTCTCTTTAAAGTCGTGCTCGTCGGCAACGCCGGTGTTGGCAAAACCTGCCTCGTCAGGCGATTTACTAAGGTGAGAATTGTTACGCTTCAGCTGATCGCATATTATTTCACATTTCCTGTTAACATTGGAAAACAAAGTTAAATGTTTGTTGCTTAAAATGTCACTGTTGATATACTAATGTCTAATAATAAAATGTTTTTTTATCTTGTCATTAATTAAAGATAAAGAATTTATAAAAATAAATAAAATAAAAATATTCTTATTCAGAAAAAGTTTTAAATACGTTGATTATTTTCCAGAATGGTAATAATAATTATTTATAATAACTTTCCAGGGATTATTTCCACCAGGTCAAGGTGCAACAATAGGTGTAGATTTTATGATCAAAACTGTTGAAGTTGAAAATGAGAAAGTTAAGGTAATTAAATTTTTTTATTTTGTCATATAAATGGCGTGTATGTGACTTAATGTAACAATAATAATTTAATTATAAAGTAAAAAATTAGTTATTGTTTTTAAGTATTTTTTATTCAATAATTTATGTATAAATAATGTATGTATAAATTTTTTTATTCTATAATGTATGTATGTACTTTAATTATATTTTATTTACATAAATTTATTTCAGATTTTTTAAAACTTAAATATAAATTAAATTAATTTATTTGTTATTATCAAACGACTTTTAATTTAAATAACTTTGTTAATGAATTTTTTATTTAATTTTAGTTGCAAATTTGGGATACTGCAGGACAAGAGAGATTTCGTGCAATAACTCAGAGCTATTATCGATCAGCTCATGCATTAATACTCGTATATGATATTTCATGCCAGCCAACTTTTGACTGCTTACCAGACTGGCTCAGGGAAATTAAAGAATATGCAAGTAACAAGGTTTTAAGGATATTAGTAGGAAATAAAATTGATAGAGAAGATAGAGAAATTCCAACTCATGTGGGTGAAGATTTTGCACAACGACACGGCATGTACTTTTTAGAAACCTCAGCCAAAGAAGCGGAAAATGTAGAAAGATTATTTATGGAAATAGCAGCCGAACTTATGGAGGTTAATAAACTTTATATTTAAAAATTTTATAAAGATGGTTAAGTTAAAATTTTGTTTCTCATATAATATAAATATGTTGATTTGGATTAGCCTAACCAGTAGAGACTTACTATCATAATTTTTTCTATTCAAAATCATTAGTCATTCTATTAATTAATAAATAAAATTTTAATTCTATTTACATTTTAGCAAGCACGATGCAAAGAATTGCCACAATATGAGCAAAATTCTACTTCTATCAATGGTAAAACTACAGCAATAGGTGATTCTAGCAATTGTAGCTGCAGCCGCTTATCTTAAATAGTGATTCCTTTAATTTTATTCAAAATTAAATAAATAAAAATGAAAGGAAAGATATGAAATATTCATAAAGTAAAAAAAACTGTCAATGAGCAAATGAAGGATGGCTTTCAAAATAGCATATTCAATTTGTGATCTTGAAATGCATTTATGCATTTAGTTTTAAAATTTTTTGCTACTTTAAGATATTGAGTATCAAATTAAAAGTCATATTCTAAAATTGATTTCTCAATCATTAATTATTTTACAAATGAAAATAATACTGACAGATTTATTATATTTTATAGAATTTTTATATTTCTGAAAAGAATGCTTCAAAATGTTGAGTTTGTAATGTTTCCTTATTGATACTCAGTATGTAGTCAATTATATAGAATGTTAATAATTCATTATGATTAAAATTTAAGAAATATGGAAATCGTTGTGAATAACGGTGATTCGTTTTTCTCAGTATTATATTGTTTAATTTTTATTCATAATGTAGTTAGTAAATTCTATTGTTTTTATTTATTAAAATAGTCAATAAGGTGCTTTTCATTATTTGAGGAAAATCGCATTTTAGAATCGCTCTAGTCTATATGAAGATATATGATCGCAAACGTTTCCGCAATAGCTTGTATTTTGGTGATGACCTTTAAACTAAGTGCTGTACAAATTTTTCTTCTACAAGAGTCTTAAAAATTTCAACTGTAGGAAAGATTTTAATTTATTTTAGTTTCTAAAAACATTTTATTCAGATTGTTTTAAAAAAACTTGTCTAGCTGCATTAAAAAAGTTATGTATTTTTAATGTATTTATCACGTGTATTATTATGTACAAAGAGGAAAGTTGTTTAGTTTTAAGTGTTTTCATTAGAGATAATTTAATGGTTAACTTACTAAATCGATTAACTACATAAACAAAAAATAGTTAACTAAATAATTGGAATTATTTTATATCTAATATCTAACTGATTTTATTATTTAATGGAGTTAGTTATTATTATTAAAAATTTTCTCATTGAATATAACCATTTAGGACTCTATTAAATATATTGATACTAACTAAAATTAAAAAAATTTTAAATATGAAATGAATCAATTTTGCAAGTAAGCCATTCAAGTAATCATATGATATTATTTTTTATTACAAATAGAATTTTCACCGTTTTATAAAAAGTAGAAAAAAATAGGCGAAACTTTTCATATATACAAAATAAAAAATTGAACATATCAACTCGCTACAAAACACTTTTTAACAATTTTTTACTCGTGACTCATCCACCATTCAATAGCAACTAAAGTGTTATAGCTATTTGTAAAAATTTACTGCCTAAAAGTTTCCATTTTTTAGGCAACAGAAATTTCTACGTTCTATTGCAAAAAATGCTTTTTATAAAAATTTTTGTTCACCATAATGTTATTATTAAAAGTGCACCTACATCGTTAAGGTTTTTGTTATAATGAGAAAGAAAAGCTGAATCAAAGTTAGAAAATTCAAGTTAAAGTAATAATAAAAATAAAAACATTATAAACATAAAAAGCAGTTGTATTTATTACAATTCCCGATTAACATTTTTTTGTTTTTTTTTTCTTTTAAATAAACAAATATTTGTGTAATCCAAATGAGCCAGATACCAAAAACACAAATGTAAGTCCGTCTATTGTTATTTATAAGATATAACTAAATGAAAATGATGAATATTCAATATCTCGCATTTATTAAAACGTAATGCCAGTTATCTATAAAATAAAATCAAAATCAAAAGCTACGTGCAGTGCATAAATAACATTATAAAAATTAATTTTCAAACGTTGGTTGTACTTTTTATACATTGTACAATTATAGGGAGAGGCGAAAAATGATTACAAAGAAGTAAATAATTTTATATTTATTGTTATAAAACTTTCGATAGGTATTCGCATTTATATATATGTATAATTTAAGAAAATATATTAATATTAAAAATTATACTTATGTAGACTGTTTTGAATTAAATTGATAAATACTTTTATCGGTCTTACAGTGCTTATACTGTAATATATTGTAATAAAATAACGACAGTCTGTCATTATTTTGTTATAATACATTATTGTATAAAGAATGTAAGGCCGATAAAAATATTTATTAATTTAAGAAAATATAACGAATGAATAATATACGTGAATATTTTAAGTATTTTTTTACACGCTCATTCAGTAACAATACTATATTAATTAATTTTTTTTTTTTTTTTTATTGCTGCAATAGCACTCCTACAACATTGAAAGTCGTGCTTATTGACAATAGCATTATAAATATTTATGTTAAAAAATACGCGCGATTCGTAAAAAGTGTATCTTACAACGTATAATAAGAGTTAACAAGCCGCTCCATTCCTTCGTCCCCGTCTTCGACCGTCATTATGCATTATACGCGCTTATATAAATAATCTCAAACAAATGCGCCAAATACTATACAGTGAAGTTCTGCAGACGGGCCTGCTTGAGGGAGAGCTCGAAGAGCTTGTCCTGCAGCGGCTCGTCGTCGGCCAAAGGATTCACCGGCGACTCGAGGCAGTTGCTGATGTACAGGCCGGACCTATTCTCGATGCGCGGGCTGACCGCCGCGTACACGATCGACGTCGCGCCCTGCTTCGGATTCTGTATGGGCATAATGGACGCGTCAAACGTGTATAATGCGGATATTTGGATATGTGTGTGTATTCATGCATGTTTATGGCGCACCTTGAAGAGCAGGCTCGTGATCGGCTTCAAATACTTAATGGTCGAGTTGTCGAAGAGCTCGGTATTGACGATGCCGGGATGAACGGCGTGCGCGCTGATCGGCAGCCGTTTCTTATCGAACAGCCGGGCGAGGGCTTTGGTGAACATTATCTGGGCGAGCTTGCTTTGCGCGTAGGCGACGCCCGTCAAAAAGCTCTCCCTGTAACACACACACACATACGCGCGCGCGCGCGCGCGCGATATATATAAATAATCTCTGTCACTACATCTTATATATATATATATATATATAAGTGTGCCTATTTTGCTAATTGATAGTTTTTGTTAATATAATGCAGACGTTATATTAGGTTTGATCGAGTTCTATTATTGGTCGTGTTCAGCATAAAAATCGGACGACAAGTGCGATGCACAAACACACGTGCGCGCGCGCGCGCGCGCACATTAGCATTAAAAAGAAAAAAACAAAAATAAAAAAAAGAACAAAGAAAGAAACAGAAGATCAAATTTATGCGGTTGTTACGATATGTGATTATGTGATGTTGTCATATTAAAAACTGTGGATGTGTAGGAAAAAAAAATTTCGTATGTCTACAAAATTTAGTTATACAAATATAAATATTACACCACACATTCATACTTTGATCCAATTGAAAATTCGTTACTGGGGCTATAATTTATAGCAATATGCGAATGCCTTCTCCGGACATTTGTCTATTATTATGCATCGTAGGTAAATATTCGTTATAAATAATATTAAAAAAAAAGGTTATTTGTTTTTTCATAATTTTTTTTTCTGCTCTTCTAATCTATGGAGTGCCTGAGAAAAAAAATTTAATATCGTATTTTGTAGGATGTAATGAATGAGAATATTTCGATTAAAACTGAAAACTACTTAAGATACAAAATTGAACAGTGTAAGAAAATCATATTTTCTGTGAAAATAAAAACTGTGAAAATGCAGACGCCTTATTTGTGCGCTTCAAGTAGATATAATTTTTCTTTTCTATCCCTACAGTCGTAAAGCATTTATTATTTTCAAGTAATTAAATCGGAATAATTTTGTTATTCAAACTGTGCATCGCATTAAGTTTCTATATATATATAGTTTTTTTTATTTTTTTTGAAGGTTTTTTTTTGAAAGTTTATATGAATAAATTTTATACGAATAAAGCAAACATACAATATATACTAGCGGATCTCTTCGATTTATTAAAAAAAAAAATGTGTAAATAAATTACAACATTTAGAAAAGAGAGCAATTTGATAGATGAAATTTTTTTATTTTCACTTTTATTTATTATTTTTATATCGTGCGAACATTTCGACTTTCGTAGAATATCCTTACATATAAATATTGGCACTTATGCGCATTAGATGCATTTCATTTTTGGCGACAAAAAATTTTTCTCACGGCTACGCATTCATTGTAAATCGCATCCGTATTAACGAAAACTTTCTTTGATGTTTGAAATGTACTATTTTTGTATACAGGAAAATTGTAAAACAAAATAAAACAAAAAAAAAAAAAAACAATAAAAAGGAAAGGAACCGTAATTAATAAATTTTCTCTCCTTTCTAATCGTTGCATTACACAATGAAGCGAGCACATGCCAATGCCCCAGTAAAACAATTATACTTTCCCCGACGTTTTACAATCGACAAACTGAATAATTTCTACGATTTACTGGAAATTTTGACCTTTTCTTCGAATGTATCGCACAAATTTTTATATCATACATAGGGCGTCCTCCAAAAAAAGAAGAAAAAAAGTGAACAAGTTGCTGAAGAAAGAGGATTAAGAATCTAATACGTTGAAAGACACGGAGATCCCCCCCCCCGCCCCAGGCCCACATAATTCGCTATTCCACCCTTAGTTACAAATCGTGCCGCGTCGTCTCCGTGAAAACGATTTGTTCGACGCAACGACCAAAAAAAATGAAAAAAAATGAAAAAACAAAAAAGGTAAATATTTACTTGATATCGCGGTGGGGCGAGGGGGGAGGAGGAGGAGGAGGAGGCTTTCGCCTCGGTGTACATTACAGAAGAAAATCAACGACGACTCACTTATTATTCGGGTCGGCTACGTTGGCGTCGCCGAGCAGGTGGGCTATGGACGAGACGCTGACGATGCGCGCGCGCTGCTCGTCGGTGCCGGCCCTCTTCAGCAGCGGTATCAGCAGGAGGCTAAGCACGAAGTGCGACAGATAATTGACGCCGTACTGCTGCTCGAAGCCGTCCTTCGTCTCGCCGTAGGGCGGGAACATTATCCCGGCTGAAAAAAATATATTTATGTATATATATATATATATATATATATATGTGTGTGTGTGTGTGTATGTATGTATTAATAACTCCCTTATAATTAGATATATTGAGTTTTTTTTTTTTAATTTAAGGTCTATCATTCTTATGCTATGAATAAAATTTATGCGCGATGCTCTGTTGCTGTAATCTCGTCATATGTTCGACAAAAAGTTATATAGTTATACTTTTTTTTTTATATACAAAAAACTATTTTCTATTTTGTTTTTTAAATCATTTTAGTGAAAAAATTATTCACGAAATGGTTTATCGCGCTTAAATTGAGAATTAGGCTCGTACTATACATATGTTATCCCGGACTTGGCTATAAACTATATATGCTAGTTTTCGAGTGACTTTATCTCCTGATAGTCGCGATTCTATAATAATTCTGATCCACGTTTAGCTAAGTTTGGCGGTATCGCGACTTCTCCACTTCCAACGGAGTCGTGCGAAAATTATCCGATAGATGTAATAATTTACGGTTTGCTTGCACAAGGATATTGTGTGCCCTTATTGGTTGAAAAGAAGAGGAACTGAAAATGAATGTCCTGCGACGTACTCGAGGACCGTACTGCTCTTATACGAAATATTTCGGCTTATGCCAAAAAAAAAAAAAAAAAAAAAAAAAACTATTTGACCACTTTTTTCAACGTATTCATTCGTTATAAGTCGGGCATATGCTAGAACCTGTTTATCCACCAGCATCGACGATATTACAGAAATTGCCGAATTCTAAGATTTTGCGGTGTATGGCGCTCATACGCACGCGCAGGAGTACGTACCGTTGTTGATTAAAATGTCAATCTTCTCGTAGCCTTTCTTCACCTCCTCGGCGAACCTCCGCACCGAGTCCAAACTGGCGTTGTCCAGCTCCATCACGCTGGTCTTGCCCGCGGTTAGGCCGGAGGCCCGTATCGATTTTACGGTCTCCTCGCCGGCCGAGGTCCTCCGGCAGGCTGGGCAATTATTGCGATTAATAAATACGCACACGTATGTCTATATATATATTTATGAATATGCACCTCCAAAAAGGATTTTAGCTTGGATCGTAATAAATGTCCAAAGTCTCAATGAAACGATTTACATTGAAATAGGAAGAGAAAACAAAAATTATTCTCCGCCGCAATAAAATCTGCCGAAGATAAGCATAAAATTAAGGAAGTATTTTTCAATCGTTTCACGAAACTCATATTCATCCCTATATATAAATATTTATATGTCTGAATTTATATTACTACGCTCTTTTTTTTTGTTGCTAATGTCTCTGCGACTGTACGTTTGTTTTTGTTATTGTTGTTTTTTTCCCCCCTTTTTTTCCTGTTGTTTAGCCGCCGTCGAGCCTTACCGATTATGACCTCCATCTCGCATTTCAGGAGCATCTTGACGATCTCGACGCCGATTCCTCGGGAGCCGCCGGTGACGATCGCCACCTTGCCCGGCGACGCTGGCAGTTCTGTAAAACGAAATTCATCAGATCTCGGCCGCGTTTAGAATTGCGAGATTAATTCGTGCGATAACATATAATTATAGTCATTTTACACACACACACACACACACACAGAGAGAGAGAGAGAGAGAGAGAGAGAGAGAGAGAGAGAGAGAGGCCCGCTGACCCGCTTTTTCGGATACGAATTAACACGGGCAATTAAATATAGATATTAATATATGCATACATATATACATGCATGCGTACGATAGAGTATTTATATACGTGCGTGCGGAAACCTCACGTCCTACCGCCGATATTTCCGATATTATATAGTCACATATTTTGTGTGTGTGTGTGTGTGTGTGTGTGTGTGTGTGTGTGTGTGTGTGTGTGTGTGTGTGTGTGTGTGTGTGTGTGTGTGTGTGTGTGTGTGTGTGTGTGTGTGTGTGTGTGTGTGTACTTAAAAATATGAAAGCAGCCAATCGGCCTTGGCCGTGTCGCTTCGATAATGATCATTCTTTTCAAGAACTGAGAAAAATATTAATGACTCGGCTCTGTAATGTAATATGTGAAGATTATATAGTTCGAAGATTTCGTTATATATATATATATATATATATACATATACATATTTAAAAGAAAAATGAACGAGCGAACGATGCTAAAATATTCAAATTCCGGAAAATTAATCACGACGATAAATGGAGAAGCTAATGTGTTTTCAAATTACATGACATAATTGAGTCGGGTTCAATGGTATGCGCATACATAAATTTTATAACGATTCTAACCTATACATTTATCATTTATTGCATCTATATAGTGAAATTTTATTTTATCTTATCTACCAATTTTACTGATCAAAGAAAAAGAAAAATTTGTTCAATCCAACTAAATGTATATATTTACAGTTGATGGGATTTTCGAAATTTTCTCGAGACGATAGAACATTATACGGTTGAATCAAGTAAATGATTTAACAAATAGGGTTCGACGAGTCATTTGACCCAACAAAAATTTAATTTAATCGAAAACTGACAATCATCTTTTTCGACCGATAATTTTCAGATATAAACTAAAAATTTTAATTTACTACATCTTCACTTTGACATTTTCCGATTTTTTATGAACTTTTATCTCTTACACGCATTGAAATATATCTATGTTCTTAATTCTTAAGCGAAAAAAAATCCATCGAGCTGAAAAATTCTAAATCAAAAGCCCCATATAATAAGCTGAAAAATTAAAATGTCTTCTCATATCGTCACATTAAATTTTCTGATAATTGTACTTGAAACGAAATTATTTGTAAATCGCATCGAGGTCAGATTCCTTTCAACTCGAGTTATATTTTAAATTTAAAAAAAGAAAAAAAAGTTAATTTAACGGAGGTGGGGCGCGATAAAAGACAATTCAATAATATTTATGGAAATTCTAATTTTGTTCATTTTTACACGTAAATCGTTTTAAAGGCATCGAATTACTTTTGTCTCGTATAAAACGACGCGATTTCATTATGGCGTAAAATACGCAATTAGTTACGTACATAAGAACCCAGATGTTAAAAGGTTTTTTTTTTTTTTTTGATCCGTACACGCGGGTGTCGTAAAATTAAAATCGTTTTTCGCGCGTCAGAAAGAATTCCGCGCAGGAGGAAAATCCATTACGAGGCCCGCGTAGCTTCCGCTTTCGGGCGCGTTAATTTCAAACAAACCCCCCCCCCCCAAAAAAAAGCAAAGACAAAAAAGAAAACACCAAATCAATGCAAATTGATTTCAGACTCCGTTTTAGATTATTACATAGAAACCGCATACAAATTCAAAAGAGTTTTTGTCACTTGCTACGGCGCGGATGTTAAAAAAAAAAAAACAAACAAAAAAACAACCATTAACGTAATTGCATTATGTACTAATTAAACGCGTTAGGATTGTTATTTTCCCTCCCCACGCGGTCTTCTAAAAGGTTATTTTAATAAGCTTGTTTAATTTTTGATGCATCAGCGATCCCAGTTTTCAACCGTCCTGTCCGCGTTTCAAAATTCGCTGATAACGTATAGTTGCAAAATTATTGAACGTGCGTGTGTGTGTGTGTGTGTGTCCGGTTTTTTCGTGTATCTTATTAGAAGAATGCGGCAATGTGGCAACTACTTATTGCAAAGCGTGTATCCTTCCTTATATATATGTATATTTATTGAATTTTTTAACACTATATATTGTAAATTGAAAATTATAATGCATTCCGATGATGTGAAAGGATTTCTATAGAAAGCCGTGATGTCTGTATCGAAACACAGTAAGAAACGTCGCGAATCAATCGTACCGCATAACTTTTAAATGTCAGCAAGTATTTGAGTAGATCTATAACTATATAGGATTGTCGTAGATCATGAAGATAAATAATAAGAATTGATAACAATCGAATAAAAAGTGTGGGATCTCTATATCGCACGGTGTATTCTCCCGTTTTTCTCTCTTTATTTATCTCATTATATTTCATTATATTTAATTACATTTAATTATAATATTTGTTATTTTCGTCGAAGTCATCGATTATTTTCTTGTCATTTTGGAAAATAATATTCACAGAACAATTTTTTTTCATTGTAAAATCCAATTGATTTTGTGTGAAAAAAAAAAAATTTTTTTTTTACAGCGTCAAGATCGATAAGCAGATCCATGGCTTTTTTTTCTTCGAACGCACTATCATTGTCAAGTATACTCTGTCTGGACGATAGAAAATATATAATTGTAGTAAGAATATAGCTACACCCATGTGTATACAGCTGTATGGCGCCATAGGCCTGTATGGGCCCATAGGTCTGTTATAACGAAAAATAAAAAAAAAACACACACACGCGCGCGCACAATTTAATCTCACTGAGTCTACATAACCAGTTTGTTCGGCGATTCTTGATGATTATTATATAGAAAGATAGAGAGAGAAATAAAATTTACTCAATGTGCTAGATATATATAATATGTATTTGTAACTGTGGCTTCTAAATTTAGTCACATTTTCCGATTGCTTCTAAATGAAATCTCATAGTGTCCAATAAATATACATTATATATATATATATATATATATATATATATATATATATATATATATACCCGCATATATTAAAGTAATCTATGGCAATTCTAGAAGGTTTTTTTATTGAAGGAGCAATATCTTAAATGCTTCATATATATTGTATATACATGCATAATGCGTATAGGCGATATAATGGTAAGTCGGTCCGTGGAATCACGCGGCGAACGCCGGGGCGAATCTTCGCTTTTTTACGTCAAATTCTTCTTCTTTTTTTTTTTTTTTTTTATTGTCGCGCACGGCTTTACATTTGAAGACGAGTGCCCATTACATGAATTTTAACGCCCGTTTTTACGTGATTTTTCCAACGTCACGCGGGCCGGACACTTTGGGAGGCGCGTCTTTGCGAGTAATATTTTCGGGTCGTTCTCGAATGATGTATATAGGTATAAGAATGTAATATTTTAACGTGAATAAGCGAGCGTTTTTCAACGAAGTTGTGTGTGTGTGTGTGTGTGTGTGTGCGCGCGCGCGCGTGCGTGTGTGTTTTTCGTTTTTAATATAAAATTTAACATGGTTCTTTTAATCTATGGAAGAGTCGTCGGTATTTGCCAGTGTATACATGCAAATGTGCGAACAAATATGTTGAGTTATTTGTCAAGTTTCCAGGGTCCCCGCATTTATCGTCAAAATAACCCGAGCTTTTTCTAACAATTAATTCCAATAGTAACAGAATCGTTTTAAGAACAAACAGTTCTATACATATTGTTTTACTTTCAAACAGTAGAAATCCTTGGAATTCGTTTCAAATAATCGGGCGTTTAACAAAAGAAAAAAATTAAAATAGTCTCTCGGCCGATCGAAATGAATTTACCAATCGTTAGACAATTGTTTCGGTCTTTGCCCCTTCGTTTTTAAATCTAGACCTTCCATAAGATCCCTTTCACATACCATGGCACATAATTGAAAATCAATTCTACAGTTTTCGTCGACGTTACAACACGCCCCTCCCCCCTCCCCCCAATTAAATGCTCGGCCCGGAAAACTATACAAATGTTAATTGGGAAAATTATCCATGGATTTTTCCTGCTCGCGACGATGCATGCAAATGGTCTTTTTAAGATGTACAAATTAACACTTCCGTATGAACGAAAGGCTACGCTGGGCCGTTCCCATAACTATACGAAGCATTCCTATAACACAATATGCCAAGAGGAATATAAGTTGGACGCGTTGAAAAAGAAGAAGGGGACTTGCATATATATATATATATATACACACAAAGATCGAAAGTGAAATGATTGTTTCAAAATCTGAAAATAATAATAGTTTAACTTACGAAAAAAAGATTTTTACTAATTTATCAACATATACTTATATGCATCCTCAAATTATAATCACCCAGAATGATATCAATACTCATACTACTAATACTACTGCTACTACTACCTACTACTACTACTTCTACTACTTCTACTACTACTACTAAAAATAATAATAACAATAATAATAAGATATTTGCTGTCGCAGGCGTCTAATTATTACAAACATTTATGAGCAAATCCGGAAAACTTTCGGATCCGGAAGATTTTTTATCATTTGTAAAAATTGTTTTTATAAAATTGTAGTATATGAAAAAACGGCACCACGCTTTTTTACGATTAAATTTTATTTATCGCGCCTAAATTTGAAATAGTATCTCATTTTTTTAACAAATTCAATAAAAAAAAAAAAACTAGCGAATTTTTTTCTTCATAGCAAGTCTAAATAAACAGGTAAGTTTATTTTAAAAATTTTTCTTTTTAAATTTACTATAACGCCCTATAAATAGTTATCTAAAATATCTACAAAAAGCTTCGTATTTGACAAAATTTCCTACCTTAATTTTGACAATATCCGAAAATGATCGCTATGATCCCGGTAAAAATGACGCAAGTTCTAAACGTAAGATGTCAATGTCAATGTACGCGTCCCTCGTGTCGAAAAGCCAAGATTTTATTTTTCCTTCGGACATTAAAATTACGATAAAAAAAAACAGTACTCGAAAACACTGGGGAATCTTTTGTTACAATCTCCAAAAAACAATGTCCAAATTATACATTTAAAAATTATTATAACACACGACAGTGAGGTACGTCAAAGTCCAAGAAAAAAAAAATCAAACATTTATATATTGACAAAATTCTCTCTATTAAATTAAGAAGGACAACACTGTGTTTATCCAAGTCTAATTCTGATTTTGAATGACAAAATGGCAAATTCTTACTTTCTAAAGTTATTCTGAATTATATTCTTTCATAAAAATTTTTACTGCCAATTCGTCTGGATCCGATAGGAAAATAAAAATTGAAAAAATAACAAAAAAAAAAATGACAAACCCCTCCGATACTTAGTGCTTCGAAGGACAGAAAATTCACGAATTTTGTTTTTTTTTTTTTTTAATCATTCAAAAGATCCCCGGATTCGCTCCGACGACACCCGACAATCGACAGCAACGTAAACAAAGCTGAGAGACGAAAGAGCCTCGACAGCCTCTCTCTCTCTCCCTCCCTCCCTCGCCCATCCTCACCTGTCTTGTTGCTGCGCGCCTGCAGCAGGTCGTCGAGCACGCCCCTCGCCCCGAGGACGTTGTAGCGGTGCGAGAGCATCGCCTGCCTGAGCGCGAGGCCCATCGTGCCGGACTTGCGGCCCGCCATCAGGGCCAGCAGGCAGCCGAGGGCGGCCGCGGCGGCGATCGAGCCGATCACCAGCAGTATCATGCTACAGGGACCGCGCGCGCTCCCGTGCCTCGTCGTACTGGGCGGGAGTCCCGGCCCCGCGGCGCCGCTGCCCCCTGGGCGCGCGCCGGCGCCAGGCGCCACCGTCGCAGCCGCAGCCGCAGCCGCCGCCGCCGCCGTCGCGATGCGGGCCGCGCCGGGGGCTGTCATTCGACGGACCGCCGTGCGTAGACGCCTGGGCGCGAATACGCGTGTGCGCGCGCGCGCCTGCCTGCGTCGGGAGCGAAGAACGCGGACTGGAGACGGCGCGTCGCCGGACGACGCGCGAGGAGAGCCTCCGGCGAAGCTTCGGACGGGGCGTGACGATATGGCCTGGACGGCGGATGCTCCCGATGGCGATGCGGCCTTGGTTTTTTTCCCCGTCTCTCTATCTCTCTCGATCTTCTCTCTTCTCTCTTCTCTCTTCTCTCTCTCTCTCTCTCTCTCTCGCTACTTTCTTTTGTCTGCCTCGGGTGAGGTTGATCTCGTATAGCTGTATGTGCGAGGGGATGCAGACGAGGAGTGGGTTATTTGCTCGGGTACATATATAGCGTGTGCAAGTCGCTTGAAAGGCTTTTAAAGGCCGTGCATACTGTAGTTACGGTGTGGCAAACGTCGAGAGCACGGGGGTGCAGGTAACGCGCGTGTATGTGTTCGTTTGCGTAAGCATCGCTGGCGAAAATATTTCTTAAATAAAATACTTCGGCATGACGTTGTTAAAATATCCCTGTATGAATGATTTATATATAGATTTATATATCAATGCCAAGAGGCACTTAAACAGTGCGATATATTACAAAAGCAATTTCTCGAAGAATTCGAATTATTTTTTAGTAATTATCGAGTAATCCGTATATTTACTAATGAACTTTCCGCGACTTTACAGAAAATAATTAACGAGCCTGCAAAACGGGCTGATATACGCTTTAAATAATTCTTAAAGGATCGCCGACATTATCGCATTATTCGAAGTTAACTATCTTGATAATATAATGCGATGATCAAACTACCGAAAATTATAACGAGCGTACTGGGAAGAACGTCCCGATCGCTATCTAGCGGCGTCTAATTATTCTATTAAAATATCGAACGCGTAGATATTTTTCAAGCGCTTTCAATGATTGTTTTCGAAATGTTTTTTTGAGAACTAAAACAGATATTTTATGAAAACAATTTTCAAATGAAAAAAATTCAAAATTACACGCGTGGACTGGTCTTTTTTCATAACGTCCCATCAAATTTTTTCGCCGGTCTTACAGTCTTATTATATAGGCAATAAGTTGGTGGAGAAGTCAGCCAGATCTCCCTTTGGCCAACCATTATTTTTCTTCCGGGGTAATAGCAGTCATGAGAATCTTATATTTCAGATTTTAAAGCGGTGATTACAAAAAAGGACAGTCTGCCTGACACTATAATAGGACCATTATAAGACCGACGCAAATCTTTGATAGTTTATTTTTAATTTTAAAACGTTTCAATTGCCAAGCGTCAAATTTGAATGAAATTATCAGAAAATATTTTAGAAATATTTTAGAATTAAATTGACACGCACTGCACAAAGGCACAAAGAAACCATAAAGGAATGTAAACAATTATATCTATAGCTAACGACAGTTGATTACAATAATTAAGCTACGAAATATCGATGCGTGGAGTGAGACGTATACTCAAGTTGAAAGTCTACACGTTTAAAAATTGAAAGCAAATAGTTAACATTTTTAGCTGTAACTGTCTCCATTGAAAATATGACGAGGAGACTTCAAACGTATGGTTTACGGATACGTGTCAGGTATGGAACAGTGTTAAGACCTATTGACAAGGTATCGTATGTTCTAATGAAATTAGAGAAAGGATTCCTTTAATGAAAATTCCTTTTTTTTTACTATCGGATTCGAAACAGAATAATCGGAAAATCTGAAAAAAAAAAGAAGCTTCGAATTGATATTCGAACGATTCCCATCCAACTAATATATGCTCTGCACAGTGGACCCAAATTGGATAATCAGAACTTTTATCTGTTCGAAAGATTATCCTTTCGTGGAATCCCACGCCAAAAAGTGAAGAGGTTCATTTACAAAATTCATCTGGCTTTATATAAAATGCATCCAATTTAATTACCCATGGAACACAGGAGCGCTGGGTTTTTAAATCTTTATAGCTGGGCTTATATTGCAAGTAATAGGAGTAAGCTTACTCAATGAAAATCCGTCACCAATATAATCTTTTTTGTTTTTAATAGGAATCGGAATTGTCCACGTTCAAATTTGGAGTTGGTATCGTTTTCGTTAAAAATGAGAATTGGGGATATGCTCCAATGTTTCAGGTAGGATCTTTTTCTTCGACGAATTAAATTTGGAATCGTCTTCATAGAGAAGCTGCGTTGAAATCTTTTCAATCAACTTCGTTCAAATTCTGAGTTATAATCTTTTTGGTTAAGCTGAAAGTGAAGTTGTCTTCGTTCAAAATCTGTGTTGAGAATCACTTACGTTCTATTGGAATCGGAATCGTCATCATTAAAAATCTAGGTTTTAATCTTAGTCATTAAACTGACGTTGGAATTGTCTTCATTCAACAACTAAGCTCGAAGCTTCTTTTTTTTTAGAAACTGGAGTTGGAAGCGTCTCTGTATTTAATCTGAATTTGATTTAGCGTTACTGCCAGAGATCGATATAGAAACACTACCGTGAACTACAACCTGTCTATAATTTTATTAAAAATGGCGTATATCAGAGAAAAAGTTGTCGACTAATATTTAATTCATTCTAATGCGTCTTTACTATCCATAGTGTCCATTTATTCTCTTTAATAAAGAAAGCCTAGCTTATTAGAAGAACATCGTCCCTCCCGTTTTAAGCGTAGGCATCGAATATCGCGCAGATCGCCCTTACCGGTATCCATCATAATACTATATCGCTTTGTGCAAATTGGGTAACCACGTAGCTATACATTGAAAAAATACAACAATTTAACGAAGATTATATTGAGCGTCGTTGGAAATTCAAGTTAAAAAAAAAGGTTCAAATAAATTCCACACGCGTGCATGTAAAATTTTGCTAATTTCCCGAGGACAAAAAAACGCGTGAATAAATTCGCTTTGCGCATATATAATTAGCGCGATTTTCCTTCTGCTTCTGCGGTTAGAATAAGTTTTACTCGTCGGAAGCCTGGACAAATTATTTTATTTCATATATACTCAATAATAGAGGACAGAGTCTTGGAAAACTGTACTTTTACACCGCAGTGGGCGCTTCCTCTGACTTTGCCATGCCCTCCAACCGGACGCGCGAACAAGCAAATATGAACGATGAAATATCTTGAAATATTAACGGCCCCCCCTTCAATTATCGCCTCGGTGAAGTCCGCATGAGAGTGCGGATTTTCTCCGATACCGATGAGCTTGGCAGGACCATCCTCTTTTAAAATCAATCGAAATTATCGTCGGACCCACTCGAGTTCTCTCGTGTGGTCGAAACTCTCCGAGAAGAAATGTGTGTGTGTGTGGGTGTGTGTGTGTACACCTACCACACCCGACGTTTAGTCACCAATGAAATAAAAGGATGACTTAACCATGCTTTTACAGCTTGTAAGCCTATGGGACTGACGGACTTGTTGAATAGGAATTTATTTAATCATATAAGAAATTCGTCTGCAGCTTTCATGATCACTATATATATAGTCGAATGACAATTAATTCGAGTTCCTCTTTACTTTTTGTTTTATGACTCTATGTATATATAAAAGAGCTTTAGACGTTCAGAGTACATCATTATGCGCTCAAATTATCAAGTCGTTGTCAATTTTTGACGAATCTCGCGCGCGTACATTCGGGTTTCATTCGCCAGTTAAAAAAAGAAGTTCTATAAAAATTTTATAGTCTCATATTGGTCACACAGTCGTATGTATATGTATAATGGGATATACTGCACTACTCGTCCGAACGCTCGTAAGTTCGTCGATGAAACCTGCGTAATGTAATTTTACTTCACGGTGTATATATATATATATATATATATATATATATATATATATATATATATATATATACACAGTACTTAGTATTCTCATACGTATTTGTCGAAGTTTTTTTAGGAGCAAGTATGACGTCGAACTTATTATATTGCGTTAAACTGACTAAAAATTTGAGATCGACTCGTAAGCTTAATTTTTCTTTAATCCTTGAAATTTTAACGCGTAGAATTTGAACTGAATGAGAATCCCAATATTACGACGAAACTTGTGTTTTAATTAAACAAAACAATACTACACTTTGCTTAAAAAAAAAAAAAAAAAAAAACAGAATAAAATGAAAAATAGCAATCTTATAGATATATTAATTTTCAGATATTTTCTGCCGTGTCGTATCCATTGTACTTCACGAATTTTCCCTACTTGACCTCGATATTTTTCTTATTATTATTTATTCATTTTCCGCCGTAGTCCGCGCGGGCATTCGTATATATTTAGGTTTTTCTTGTACAAATTCCAATACATACGTGTACTCGTTCCCGAAACACTAGCGCTGCACCAAGTAAACGCGTTCTCCGTGCTATTATAGCATATCTTGGTCTCTGGGCCTGTGCCACTTTTTAATGAATTCGACGACTGATTAACAATTTTCAATCTTTTCGCGCGTCTCCTTTTTATAATTATCGAGTAAAGATTTTCTTATTGCAATTTTCATTTAAAAAACCGTCCAAAGTGTAATGAAAATTGTACACGTTCCGAATTCAATTGATAATTTTTAATGAAAAATTTTCGTTAACGGAGTATATTTTATGAAAATCTTGTGTGTAAAGGCACGTCAAGATGTTTCTGAATCTTTTACAACTGTATCTCACGCGTGCTTATATAAATTATATAATACCAAAATTAATATTATAACATATTCGATTATTTGATGACTGACCTCTAAATCAGCGATTAGATTGTACTAATTCTTTTACCAACTACTTTTTCAATAGAGCTTCAAAAAATTGGGCAAAATAAAAATTTATAAAATAATCATATTTTTACCGCCCACAGAAATAATAAAAGATTTTCCTTGTTATTATTAATTATTTGTAATTATAACAATTAATTTTTAATTACATACATAAAGATATGAAAGAAAGTTTTTTTTTTTTGACCGTGGTCAAAAGGCCAGCCAGCATGGTCACTAACTTTACGAACGAGCAAAAGTAAGAAATGCAGTTTATAAAATACAGCTTCTATATAATATACAATTCTATATAATATACAGAGAGAGAGAGAGAGAGAGAGAGAGAGAGAGAGAGCCGAAGGACTATACACTTAATTCATTCACGAATTATAGCAAAAGAAATGTATGCTGCGACCGGCTAAATAATTATCGGATACAATATTTACGTGCACGTAAAAAATTACATATATGCGTAAATCGTCACTATACTACTGTAGAGAGCCATGATGCTATAAAGCATATTACAAAAAGTTAATTATATCAATTGTACTTATGTCGAGTGTTGTAATTTAAATCAGTATATGTTTTTATGGGTATGTCAGTCTTAATGAGGGGGTGATTATAAACAAGGGCAGTCTGGCTGTCATTACATTAGTATTCAGCAGAGTATTGTGTATAAAATACTGTATAAGACCGAGTGGCAATATATATATATATATATATATATATATATATATATATATATATGTACGTATGTATGTATGTATTGCAAAAATAAAAGAAAAACAAGCATTGCATTTTCTATCAATAACCTGGCGACGCACTATTGGACTCCCCGGTCGGTCGACCAGACGGGGTGTTCAATAGCATCATGGCTTTTTCTAATGGGATTAATTCTCAGAGAGCGAAGGGGATTCCCCTTGTAACTGGGACAAATTGCATCTAACGTGAGTTGACAGTAATGCGCGCGCGCGCGCGGGGCAAGTGGTATGCATGATTTAGAAATATTTAAATACAGTTTGTTGTTTTTTCTTGCTTAAGAAATTATTAGGCTGCGACAAACGGAAAAATTATATATATATATATATATATATATATATATATATATATATATATATATGACAACGTAATGTATTCTAGATTTATCTCCTCATCGTATTTCTTAACCAATGTATAATCGGCAAATGCATTAACATTATTTTTGTCAGATGCAGGCGTTCGAGTTTTTCTCTAAGTTTTATAATATTAACATAATAAGAAACGAGAATATTTCATGTGTCGTATGAATATTGAAATTCATTTTTATTTATACGTTCGGTATAAAGTATTTTAAAAAAATGAAGACGATATACTTGTGTACAGGAACATATTTAAATATTAAAAAAATATTGATTTAAGATATATATATACAGATATTATATTACTCAAATGGTTTGTTTTCTTTTGTTTGCTTCTGTTTTTCTTGGAAGAAGTATATCGCAGTCTAATGTTTTTTCTAGAAAATTTTAAGCCTAGAATAAAGCAACAATTTAATAACATTTTATAAAATTATTGACAAATTCGTGAAATCCCAACAATTTCTACCTGGTTTCTCGAGCCTTGTCACAAAAAAAGTGTCCTCGCCACCTCGGTCGTAACGTATGATTCTCGATAGTATGTATCTTAAATTGAAAAAAAGAAAAAAACAAAAATGCTTTTTGCTCTCAGAAAATGAGTAAGGCTTTGTGCTTGAACGAAGGATATGAAACAAAAAAAATTGAATTTTCATTTTTCAATACATACAAAAGTTGTAGGCAAAATAGTTATTTTAATTATACAGTTTATAGCCCCTCTTAACATTAGTTTTATGATCATATATGTATATTAAGATAATAAAGAAAACTTGATTCAAGCATCATTCATACATTAATCTTAATTGAAATTTATTAATTATTACTCGATTTATATATTATCATATATTTATATCATATATTTTCGACAATAATTTAAGTTTGCAGTTTCCGATTCTAACGAATGGCATTTTCAAGAATCGTGCGGAATTCGAAGACGATCGGTTCATTTATTTTTGAGATACCGCGTCTACGTCCAATTGCATTGAAAATCGTCGCTGCTTTGCGAGAAAATATTAGCAATTATAACTTCTTTAACCCGATATTCTCACCAAAAAAAAAGTCGCCGAGGTCTTTTTCTTTTCAACTCTGTGAAACATTATACGAAGGAACTGCCCGAAGAAAAGAATTTTCAGCGTCAATTAATTCGAATGGCAACTGAATGAAGAATAAATACGATAATAATACCGCCTCGATTATAATATGATTATAACTTGCGTTGCTCAAGAATAGTTTGCTAGCCTGGTGATAAATCAGGAATATTCCAAAACTCTCTCTTTCCCCTTACAGAGACTGTTCATCCGATTTTACAACGAAATATTTCGGTGAATATTTTTACGAGGCGTATGGTACTTTTTTTATACACGACGAAAGAAAAAAAATTATTTTTCAGAAATTCCAAAAACGTATGCCGCTATCTTTAAAACATTCCTTTCAACCTATTCTGAATACGTAAAAGTATATATGTGTACAGTTCTTTCAGTATCAAATAAAGCGCTAATAACTACTTGTTTCTCGATCTTTTCGTTGCAAATATGGCTTATGAAATATGATAAAAAGGTTTGTACGTTTTTTAAAATAATCCTTGCGTATTTTTTATTAAATATAAATTTGTTTTTTTTTTGCTTTTAACGGAATATTTATGTAATGTATAATTCTACATCATTTTTCGTTATTACTAAACACTCTTACAACGTTATATTGATTAATATAGAAACATGGCAATTTATCAAAACAATTGATTAATTTATTGATTGTAATTGTATTTTTAAACTCATTCTCAACATATAAAGCAAATTACGTTTTCCAAAATATTGCTCAAAAGACCAATATAGCGCAATTAAAACGGAAAATACCTACATATGGGTTTTCTTGTATTTTTTCATTCAGAAATTCATCTTATACATATCTTTCTACACAAAAACACAATGTATTAGTCAATACCGTGTGGCATTACAATAGAATAGATCAATAAATAACTGGCGCACTACTTTTTGATAAAGTATCTGTTTTGTTTCTTGATTGTTTTTAAATAAAGGTAATTTTATACCAATCTTATATTTACATGAAAATTATGCATTTGAAGCGTTATACGAAACTTTTCTGAAATTATAAATATAAGAATGTAATCAATATAAGCTAATTGAAATACAGTCATGTTCGAGCTTTTTTAATATAATTAATTTATTATTGTTCTAGTAGGTATTTTTCTATAGAGGTTAACAATAATGAACATACAAGGGGAGTTCACGCTTGCAAGAAATCCCATTCTCATCAGTAAAACAGCTAATGAAGCATTTAATAGGAAAAAGATAAGCGTTTTATTCAATACCGAAGCAAATCCATTTTTATATAAATTAATAGAATTGTTTTTTCAAATAACATTAAAATTAAAAATTGTACTTATGTCGACTGTTTTAAATTAAATTAATAAACATTTTTATCGGCTTTACAGTCGTTATAATACAATATATTAGCTAAAATAATGACAGTCAGACTGTCCTTCTTTATTATCACCTCGAAAAATCTGAAATAAATTTTATTACTACAATAAATTATATTAAAAATTTAAAATTAAAAATAATAAAATAAAATAAAAATAATAAGCTATATTCTATGTTAGTGAAGAACAACCTGACTGCTCCCACCACTCTAAACTCTCCTTTGGTGTTCAACGTTTCGAACCCGACACCAAAGGAGAAAATAAGGTGGTGGGGGCAGTCAGTCAGGTTGTTCTTCACTAACATAGAATATAGTTTATTACTTTTATTATTTTTATTTTATTTTATTTTTATTATTATCTTATATTATTATTTTTAATGTTTAATCTAACTTATGTTTTGTAATAAGTTTTATTTCAGATTCTTTGGGAATAGAAAAGTTTAAATTAATTTTAATTTATTTTTTTATTTTACTTTGATAATTTTTATAAAGTTGTAAAGATAACGATTTTTTTTTTTTGTATAAACGAAATTAAAAATTACTTTAGTACGGTAATTTTCTTCGCAAATATTCTTTACGAATTATATTGAACGTAAAGAATTTTTTTTTAAATATAATAAACTAAATTAAATTTTGGAGATTAGAAATGTCCTGTAATTGAAGTAGCATGGCGCTAATGGATAAAAAAAATGACACGTTACTTCATTTTTATGAGCAATTCGTGTATTCTTTCCCTACTGGAGAAAATTGGTTCTCGGATAGGTACGTACTCCCCCTGTAAGATAAGCGTAGAAAATCGTTAATCCCTTGTTGACGTGTAAAATAAGTCACTGGAACATTGACGCTTGACTAAATGGCAAAAGAAATGTTTCTGGCGCAA
>JACCIC010000329.1:0-140000 GCA_018907035.1 Sycobia sp. Sy_11 | reverse complement strand
TTTTGAATTCGAGAAAAAGTTGTGCTGAATTTGTTATAAATTGAATGAATTTTTCATACTTTTAAATATATGACAGACATTATCGTCAAAAAATGGCGCAAAGGATAGGTATCTGATAGATTTGCAGTTAGCAACAAATTCGAAATTTGTTGCATATCCTATATATTTTGTTATTATAATTTATGCAACTTACTATATAATATCTAGAAATGTAACGATTTGTTTTTTCCCCATGATCATTGTTCCTTTTATTTATTAGAATCGATAAATAATTATAAACGGCCATGTTGTTATGAAGGGTCGTACCAGAACGACCAACAATTCACCCTCGATGAAACGAATTTTAACTCAATAATAAGATAATAAAAATATATTTTATATTAAGTTACATTGACAATATAATAAATAAATGAATGTATTATAGATTCTATTCATGGATATTTGGAAATTTTCATACATAGATATGGGTATATATCTATAATATATACTATAATAGATATCTATAATATATATAATATATACTCTATAATACATACTCGCAGTGAGGGAATATAGGGAAAAAACATGATCGAATTAACGGCGTCTCCTACACTTTACTAAACTTTTTCAAAGTCGTTCATCATGTTAATTCTATTTTTATGTGAATATGCGTTTTTTCGCGATTTCTTTCAACTGAGATTTTTTTTTTTATTACTCGCGTTTTTTCATTCTGTATGCGTTGGAGCAAGCTGGATTGATAATAAAGAGAAATTAATGTTGATAATAAGCTAAATTAATCTATAATATAGAAAAGAAATGTGCATTTTTCTCAGGGAATAAAAGTAAAAGTAAAAGTAAATCCAACTGCTTTATTTTATGGAAAAGCGCTTCGTTTATAAAATGACTGTATAACATAATAAGGCTCTTTAGAAAACAGTTGTTTTCCAAAGGGAGATTTCGGCAATCAAACAGTCTTTACGTTGGATTTTACAATATCTATAATTTAAATAAATACCTGTGCCAGAGAGCACTGTGCTCCCAGCATGGCAATATTGAATACTCGTCTTTGATTACACTAATTATAAAATTTAACATTATTGAATTGCAATTAAATACTGAATATGGGGAGGATAATGAAAGTTGAGAAAAAGTGGCACGTGTCACATTTTTATACATAATGATTTTATTAATTTGAATGTTATATATATACTAATAATCTCCAATTATTGTAGATTTTTTTCAATTAAAAGAAAATTAAGTCTGATTTTTTTTTTTTTGTTATGAAAAAGATCAAATATAAAGAAGTATAAGAAGAATAAAATTTATTATATTAACAAGTAGTAATAATAAATATACTAATACAATAATTATTATGTAGTATAAAAATAAGATCATATTTTTATAAACATTAGATTAAATATTAGCTCTTTTCCAGCATAGATGCAGCTTCGTATGCTTGAATATCTATTAAAATTTTCTTCATTTGTTGAACTGTAATATCTGGTTGTCGCAACTGAAAATAAAACCAAGGATTTGTATAATTTTTATATATTCCGCATATTTTACTAAATAATATTAAAAGTTATAATATAATATAAACAAATATAAAAATGAAATAAGAATCACTCATATTCTTATAAAGCAACTAATCCCCATCCCGCTAATTCTTACTCAAATTATAACTGATAAAATGCTTACTTTAATTTTATTAAAAAGTGCACTTGATGGACTTGATTTCTTTTTATGTAATCTGATCAGTGAACTATTATTTGTATACTGTGCAAGTTTTTCCCAGGAGCCAGTCCTATCTAAGATCGGTTTTATAAGTTCTATGTGCTCATCTGTTAATTTTTCTAAATTTTCACCAAAATACAGGTGCTGTGTCAACATTTGATCATCATCTTTAGGCTCTGTCTTCAAATTTAATTCTTCTTCCTTAGGCTCCTTCAAGTTATTTGAGTCCAGAAGTTGCAACATCTAGTGAAAAACAGTTCCAGAGTAAACAGTGCAAATTAAATATTTTTGTAGAAGATGAAATAAATAATTGGACAATGAAGAACGTTTTCTTGATAGAACAATACGATTGGAACACGAATTTGAGCAAGTATTTTAAGATATTTTTACAATGCAATCGACGTTATTCCTTTGAAAAGATATATTGTATAATTACTTTTTACAGTGATATTTAAAATTAAAATATTTTCTTCATGTACTATACTAAATTTAATTTCTATACTTGCTAACATCATATTGATCAAGAAATATTTTTCAAATTTATGTTTTTAGAATTATATCTACCTATAAATAACTCTTTATTACAAAACTGAGCACTTTAATAAAAAAATAAAAAAATAAGCTCTATTATTTCCTACAAAAATTTTTGATATATTATTTAATAATATTTTGAATTGGTTCTATTGAGCAATTCAGTTTTATCAATAAAATTCTAGTATTCTTACGTTTCGATCATTCCCCGCAAGATCAAAAGATGATTCTCCAAAATTGAAATCTTCATTTTCACTGTCACTATTTTCACATTTGATGTTTAGTGCCATAGGGCTTTCAACCTTAAATTGCATCTGCGATAACTGAAAATTTATTAAATTTTTAAATACTGAATGTTTGCATTAAACAATTCATATTAAAAATAGCATAAAATTCTACATTTGTGTTTTCTTCTTTTTCATCGTAATTTATATTACTATTCCGTGAACTTGAATCTGCTCCATGCATTTTCAAAATATATATAAGTTCATCGGTGTATTTGCCACCTTTAACTATTGCACTGTGCCAAGCTGTATACCCTCCAAAATTTTTCATATTGACTTCAATTTTAGTCTAAAAAATATAAAATTTAATACGTATTTATAAAATCGTACAAGAAAGAATTTTTTCCCAACTTTTCAATTATTTTTTAGCTATTAAAAAATAAAATTAAAATATATACATAAAAATACTTCAATACAAATCTGTTCCTTTTGAATTTTTAAAGATAATATTGAAAATTTCAATTGTTTAAAAATAATTCAGATTGGAATTATAAAATATAAAATTCCTTGAAAAATTTTTTTTAATTCAATAGCTGAGGAAGAATCAAAATTGCTCAAAACGTTAGACATTATAGATGTCGTAGTAAATTTGTTCTTTATTAACAGCAGTCTATTTCTAAATTTTCTATTTCAGTTTCTATGAGGGTAATTACAAACCAGGACAGGCTAACTGTCATCATAATAATATATTAGTTTGCTAAAAAGGATATAAGATCGATAAAAATATTTATTATTATTCTGTACTTTATATAAAGAAAAATTGCATACAAATTTTCTAGGTTGCTGAATGTCGTGGTATTATCAAATTTAGAGAACAACTATAATACTAATATCTATAATTAAAAGTTATTCAGCAAGTATAAAATATGCGTTTGTGAAACTTTATTAATTAGTACAAAAGCATCAAGGCTATATATGAAGAAAAAAAATATTTCTTCTTCCTAAAATATAAAACCTTATTTCTCATAAACATGAAAGAGCTATTCACCTTTGTGAGTAAATATTCAACAATGTGTTTGTGATTATTGTCAACAGCAATGTGAAGGGCGGTGCGTCCATAAGACATATCTGTTGAGTTCACATCGGCGCCAGCCTGGATAAGAGCCCGGACCGCTTGCAAAGAACCATTTTTGGCAGCTATATGTAATGCTGACAAACCCGATTCCATGTGTGCTTTGATGTTTAATTTTGATGATGATTTCAACAGTTCATCGACGCATTCATCTGCACCCACTATGTGTGAATATAAAAAAAGAATTAAAAAAAAAATTAGTAGTACTATTTTTAAAAATTTGTAGATAATTAAACGAAATAATATGTTCAAAGATATGATTTTTTATTGATATGTAAGTGTACAGTGTATGTTTAAAAAGTAAGGTGACTTTTTGAATTTAGCAGAATACGTTAAACGTTCTCATCTTTTTTGCTTATTGGTACAGACATCCCAAAGACATTTTATTTTCACAGATTTCGATTCCATGATCATATATACAGATCTGAAAACTCTATTAAATTTTAGGGATGGGGTTGATTAGGGAAATTAAAGATTTAATGAAAATTGAATATTATAATAAAACTACATCTTTTATATAGCTTCGTAGCTACTTTTATGATGAATAAACCTTTTCAGCCCCTATCTAGTCATTGTACATGAAAAATTTGTATATTATTTATTTTTAGTTTTTTACAGAATATCTAATATCGACAAAACAAAAAGTCTTGGCAAGTCGACAACATCTCTGTGCTTGTTGCTATTTTCAATAAAATAATCATTCATTCTTTGTTTACTAGACATTTAAACAAATGATTAAAAATACTTAGTGATTTTATAGAATTTAAACAAAAAAAGAACAAAAAATTTTTAACAAATTTTGTGTTAAAATGAAATTAATAAAAAAATGAACTTTAGAAATCAACAAAACACTTTTAGAGAATTGATGAGGATATTGAAATATCCATTTGTTGATTTGGTTTTGTGTTTTGATCTTGGAGTTTATGGCAGAAAAATTGATTCTTATAGAAGAACTGTCGTAAGATCATAGCTCAGGAATCGTGAAATCCAAAAATATATGGAAAAAAATATCCAGAACTGTAGGAAAACAATTGAATAAAGCATCTTATGCTTTATCTTTTTTTTTTTGCTCAAAACAATACGAAAATCATGCCTAAAAGCACCATATTTATCGAATTTCGCACATTGCAGCTATTTCCTATACCGAAGACTAAAGAGACCCATGAATGAACCGAGATTTATATTTTTTTATTTAGTAAAAGGCCTATCTAAGCCGTATAATATATCGTAAATAAATAAATAAATAATAAACAATAAAATAATAATTTGTAAAACTTTTACCAATGACTGCATTATGTAAAGAATTTGCATCATCTTCGTCGCATAAGTTTGGATCAGCTCCGAGTTTTAAAAGAGCTCGAACAATATCAGATCGATTTTGTAAGACTGCAAGATGAAGAGGAGTCTAAAAATTGTTTATAGATAAATTATTGAAAATTTTCAATTTTATTTTAGGTAAATCTCGTGATATTTTTATCTAATAAAAATTCATACTTTTCTATTACTATTTTGCATATTAGTTATACTTTTCAATGAAGGATCAGTACCAAGAAGTAAAATAATATATTGTGCAATATCATATTGCTCGTGTCTTAAAGAAAAATGTAATGGAGTATCTCCATAATTTGTCAATTCTTGTAAGAGTTCTTTCGTTTTCTTAATTACGGTTTGTTTTGATCCACCAGTCAAATTAGCTTCTTTGAAAATTAATAAAACTTTTCGAACAGTGTCTTTAGCAAAATCCTAGAAAAAACAATATCATTGACTAAAAAACTGCAAAAATGCTAGTATTTGTAAAATTCTTTGCAATCGTAAAAGTACATATGTAATATAATATACACGTTAACTATAAATAAAAATTTACTTGTTTAGATCCTGTACATTCGTTTGAATCTCCATCAACAACAAAGTTACTTGACGTAGTTGACATTGAAATTAGATTTAAATACTCTGCAAAAAATTTAATTAGGATGAAAATTGAATTTTCATGTCATTTGCTTATATTTTACAATTACTCACCATCTAAAGTAGAGTCATCAAGAAGTTTCCTAAGTTCTTCAGAATCGCATTTATTATCTTCACTTAACAGTTTTTTCAATTCACCAGAGAGATTGGATATATCTATGCATGTTTCAGCCATTGGTGTACAGGTTTCCAAATTAACATTTGTTTCTTGAGGGACAAAATTAATTAATTCTGCATTTTCTTCAGAAGACGAAAAACGTGGTCGTTTTCTATCTGTTAAGTTTAAAAATAAAAAATAATATTGTAATAAGTATGAAATATATAATATTAATATTAAAAAAATAATTTTTTATTTTATAATGAAGATTAATTATAGTAAATAAAACATACTTAAGAGTTGGTTCGATGGCTTATATATAAATTTGAGACTATTAGACACCGCTCCATCAGAAGGTCTTTCTAATTTTAAGAAAACTTCTTTAGGTTGTGTTATATTAATATCTTTATAAGGAGGGGTTCTATAAAAAAATTCTATTAGTAACTTAGACTAAAATTGTTAATAAATTTCATACTTATAAAAGTATTGAAATAAAGCCTTCAAATTATTAATAATTTAATTATTTCAAGTGATATAGTTTATAGAAGTATAATTTTCCATTATTAACAATTATAAGAAGGCATTATTTTTATTATTATAAATACTTTTGTTAAGAATTATTTTTATTCAAAATATTTAAAATAAAAAATAAAAGAACTCAATATTAATAAAGAAATATATCTGTCCTTACTTGAAAACAATAGCATATTGGTGATGTACATCAAGTTCTGAAAATCTGCCATCTGCTTCCCAAACCACATTATCTCGTTCATCCACTTCGTAAAACCTAACTCTAATATTTTCTAAAAAAAAAGGATTGATTTGAATTTGTTCCATGAAATAAAAATATAATTTAACATACTTTTTCCAACTTTTTCAACTAGTAACCAAACTTCTTCATTTCCCTCACAACAACACGTATGTTTATCAATTCTACATATTTTAAGTTCTCCAGTCAAAGCACTTTCTATTAATAAAAGATTTTATAAAATTTGACAACACAATAATGAAAATAAATATACCATTCTAATATTGTAAAGTAATAAACTTACTCAAATTATTAATGGGGCGACTATATATTTTATCTGTTAAGGGATATAAAAGATTGTTTAGTCCATAACAAAATCCTTGGAAGCAAAGGGCAACTGTATTGAGATTCATCCACTTTTGAGCTTTCTCAGCTTCAATTTTTAGCTAAATTTTTTGATAAAATAAATTTCTAATGAACTATGTTTTTAAGATTAAGAATAACAAACCTCTAAATCTTCTCGAGTAGTTATAACAGCATTAAAATTATATCTTCTTTTTTCTTCCAATATGTCTATTTTTTTTTTCCTTACAATCTCATCCTGAATATTTTTCTTTGCCGTATGAATAATTCCCATGCTATGAAACCTATTAATTAGAAATATCAATTTATGTAGTAGCTTTCCCTATACATTGTATAAATTAGTTCAAAATTTTGCAAGTATACATACATTGCAATATAATTATTTGCATCAGAAACTTCAATATCGTGCGGATCATCTTTATCTGTATTTCCGTCTTTTCTAATTAAATGATGAGCATGGGGAAACCTTAAATCTTCATCTGCAGTAACTAATGTGCACCTTATTACAGCTTTTTTAAATGGACAATTTATTAGCTATAAAGTTAATATTATATAAATATTAATCAAAACATGAAATTGTAGTTACACACATATATATATATATATATATATATATATATATATATATATATATATATATATATATTAATTTGGATTATACCTGCACTGTAGGAACTTCTCTCTTATAAGTACGTCCTTCTTTTTCACCAAGCAAACTACCATGGGTACCCATCATTTCAGATTTGTATCTGAAGCGAAATTTATCCACAGGCTGAATTATTATTTTAATTCCGGTATGATTCACTATAATATAATATATTTAAAATATGTAACATAGAATGAATTTTTATAATTAATTATAAATATTATAGCAAAATATACACTAAAATCAATTTCACTTTCACTAAAATATTTAAATAGATATAAATTAATATGTACCAATTTCAGTATTTTTTCTCATTCTATTTTGTTCCAATATGTTTATATCTTGATGATTGGATAATGATGAATCATCGGTATCCATTGTTGATGATCCGACAGAGGATGGACTAAACATTTTAACAGTTGTCATTGTACGCTCATCTAAAAAAAGATGATTATTGTCAAAATGATGTCTAATATTATTGAGATTAAAGAAAAAATCTTTGAAGCAAAACAATGGATATGAGTTGAAATAAAGAATATTGTAATTCAATATAGAAATAAAAAATATAATTAGACAAAATTTTAACAGATTTTTCTTACTTAGGAAACATTTAGAAAAGAATTAAAAAATGCTAAAATAAATCATTGTTTTCCTCGTTATGCTTATATAAATACTGCGTAAATAAATATGAAGTTTTGGCTGAAAATTAAACAATACCATAGTTATACGTAAAGCAACTCTCATTCTGCTCTTGAGTTACTAATGGAGAAAAAGTTTTGACGTTCTGAACTTCCTGCAGGTAGGTGGAATAATTAGGAAAAGCACGAGGCATTTTTCGCCACTATTTTATATTAAATTCCATACACAATTTAGAAAATGTTGAGGTGTATCATAATAAAGTATCAGTATAGTATGTACTGCTTATACTCACAGATTATCAACTGATAACATCAGTGAAATTTTGCAGTGTATGTATATGACGTTACAACAGGAAAAAAATTGTCTGCAAACTGCAAACGCTTAATCATAACCTTCATAACGTTCTATATAGCTATTGCCATACCCGGTTCTTCCCCGATTGAAAAGAGACAGACTCACGATAGGATCACAATTACTCACACTAGATCTCACACTAACAACATAACGGCATCATTTTCCACCTCCAGTAGCACTTTTGCATGTTTGTGTTGGTAGTATATATCTACTCGGAATTGATGTTTTGATTGAATGGATCTTCCGTTCATATATATATATATATATATATATATATATATATATATATATATATATATATATATATATACATACATATATATATATATATATACTTACCTATATTTACACGTCCTAAGATTTTTACATTTTGGTTTTGCGGCCTTTGCGGAAAAACGGCTGCGGCGTAGCATAAAACTATTATATATATATATTACGGAAAACTTCTCTATTGTAACTATATAAATATAGTAATACACTTGTAATGATGCGCGAATTCATCTTCTAGATTTACCAAGGATCTACAAGAGTTTTTGATATTATTCATTAAAAATGAACTCGAAATTACAGTTTACATATGACAAGATGAAGATTTTCAAATAAATAAAGATTATCAAATCTCAAATAAACTGAATTCGAAATCGTAGTGGTAAATGTTTCCGAACATATATATTTCCAAAAAAGAACTTTTAACAAAAGTAAAATAGTTAGGCGAGTTTGGTGTGTTCGTAGCATAGTAAGAATTTTAAATACATTTTCTCATGTATTTTATAAAAAATTTATATAAAATACTTTCCCAAGGTTCAATATATATTAACGCAAAAATAATTCTATAATTAAATTAAAAATTCGTACATTGATACAGTCAGATGTTTTCCTGATTATAATAAATGGAAACGTAATAATACATGTTCTTAGCATATTAAGAAATTCATAACTTATAAATCTTATATGTATTTTATAAAAACTTTATATAAAATATTTTTCTATAAATAACAGCATCTGTGGTTTACACAAAATATATCTAAAACTTTAAAGGATAATAATAAATAAATAGTTTTAACGGAAATGCAGCTTAATAAAGTAATGGGATCATTTGCAAATAGCTGAATTTATTTTCACATCATTGTGTCCATCTGTGGTCTCATAAAAAGGATTAATTATCTTGAAACATCGATGTTTTTAGGTGAACATTCTTCTGCTATTTATCTGATTTTTCATCATTATTCAAAAAAAGCTGGTATGAACTTGCCAGGCCCGTTTCTACAAAGTTTATAAGTGAACAAATCCAAGGTTGAACTTAAGTATAAATACTCTAAGTCTGAAAGTAGATAATCATAATGAAAATTGTTTACTTTTCTTTAATTGCGTACACTTTCGATTAGAATTCATTTGCAATAGATTAGTCAAATCTTCAGAAATAATATGCAAAGAAAATAAATATACCTTAAGAAGTACCTAAAGTGTCACATAACTTCTTGCATGAACCGAATGAGTGGCAAAACTCCCATAATAACAAAATGGTCTTTTCAAAGCCTTCTCTACAGAAATAAGTATAATAGAAAATTATACACAGGATTTAAGCATTTATATACTACTTAATCAAGCAAAATTTCCACCAAATTGTTTCTTGAAGTTCCTTTTAATAACAGATTATTATTTTCTATTTGTGTAAAAGTCAGATTTTCGCTTATATATAATATTATTAATAATATATAAAAACCGACTGTTTTTTTAATCTTTTTACAAAACACTTTTTTCTTATCTCTTTGAGATCGAAAATTGAACTCACAAATCAGAATCCTTCAAAAAAATATTCTACAATCTGTTCAAATAAATAAATAATATCTTGTTATATATCATTTTTATCTATAATTCACTTACAATAAACTATAATTGCTAGGCTCAAGAGTGCTATTCATACTCAAAGCAGGCAAATGCGGATATACACCCCCAAAGGATTTTCGACCCATTCACTTGACATCCTTCATTCTTAAGGTGTTCGAAAGGATGATTGACAGATTCATCAGGAAAAACGCCTTGATGAAGAATCGATTCCATAGGGAGCAACACGAATATTGCGCCGGAAGATTCACAGAGATGGCAGCGTATAGGACCGTATCTATGATGCGTATACAAGTGGAGGTCAAAGGTTTGACCGTAGGTGTCCTCATGGACATCGAAAGGGCATTCAATCACACATTACGGGGAGTTATTAAAGAGTATATGAAGAGACATGACATTCCCCCTTGCATTGCGGAATGAACTGACCACATATTGGAAAATCGCGTTCTGGAAACCAGTAAGGGGAGTACGACCCTACAAGGTGTACTGGAGTCTGAGTACCCACAGGGTCCTATCTCCACTCATGTAGTTCCTCGTAGTGAACGACCTTTTGAAACGACTAAATAATATGGGTTTTACAGCGATTGGTTATGCCGACGACATCATGGTAATCACCAGAGGATTCTTTCTAGACCCTCTTAAGAGAATCTTACAAGGCATCCTCAATACGGTGGACAGATGGTACAGACAGATAGGTCTAACTGTTAATCCAAGGAAGACTGAAGTCATAGTCTGCACCAGAAAATACAAATGGAATAGAGAATGCAACTTGACTATAGGAGGGAAACCCTTAACCCTCAAGAAACAAGTGAATTACCGAGGTGTTATCATCAATAGTAAGATATCATGGAAAAGTCACCTGAAACACACAGCTGACAGGCTGACGGTTTGTTTGAGGCAGGTTAAAAAGGCCATTGGCAGCACGTGAGGCCTAAGACCAGATACGATGAAGTGAATATATGAAGCTGTTCTAAAACCCAAACTAACATATGGTACTCTAGTCTGGTGAGAGAGAACGGCCTTGACCACTTCTGTTAACATACTCGAGAGAGTGACGAGTATGGTAGTGAGAAACATCTCAGGCGCGATTAGATCTACACCTACTGCGGTGCTAAACATGCTCCTCAAGATAGAACCATTCACGCTGACTTTGACGGGTGCGAAGAAATTTTCAATAAAATTTATCTATCTCCTGATCAGAGATCATGCGAAAATCTATATTCGGAATCCACCAAACGCGACACGACCGACAGGTCTATTGTCAAACTACCATTTAATGAGTATACATCTAATATCGGTAGATCATATGAAATCGCACTTAAGCGTTTCTATTCCTTAGAATAAAGATTAATTAAATATAGTGGGCTTAAACAAAATTATGTTCAATTTACTAATGAATATCATTTCTTAAAGTATCTGTTTTAATACATATATAGGGTATATCACATGGGTTTCTATATTCCCGTATGTACACACTTATATGTAGAACGATGGCTAGTAGTGCATTTCGTTTCGGGGTTATCGACTGGACTCATCAGTAAGGCATTGTCGGTAATCCCTGCCTTAGACGCGGTCATATGGACCGGGTCTAGGGCTTGTATATTAACCGGAGGCCTATGTGGTCACTCACGGATTAACTAAGGTGCCAAATTTCCCTCTGTTGGCAGACTTGGCATGCGGGTGCCCTCACACATACAATAAATCACACAGTACGATAACCCAGATGAAGATTATTATTTACCACATCACGCGCTTATTAAAGAAGGAAATGAAACAACAAAGCTTTATCTATTAGGTGTACAACTTTACATCCGTCGTTTTGCAATAAATGGTTGTAGCGGTAAGTGATAGTCGAAATAAATAAATCGTAGATGTCATACAATAAGCTCAGGTATTTGTAAACATAGCATCATCGAAAGATTAGTTCATTTGTGTCTGCATCATAAACTTATTTCCGATTAAACATCTCAGCTTACGAACCAAATTCTCGTTATTTGCAGGTTTTAATTTTCTGCTTTAATATAAATAATGCTCTCAAATTCCTATAGTGAGGCCGCTATTAGTGAAAGAACGAGCCGAAAGTGATTTTAACGCTTAAAGAACGGTGATTTTCACGTCGACCAGACCAGTATGGCGGTGGAAGAGAGAAGGTTTTCGAAAATGCAGAATTGAACGCATTACTTGATCAAGACAATTGGCAGGATCATTAGGAGTGATGCAACAAGCCATTTCAAAACGCCTGAAAGTCGTGGGCACGATTCAGACAGAAGGAAATTGGGTGCTATACGAGTTGAAGCTGAAAGATATTGAACGGCGTTTGTTTGCTTGTGAACAGCTGCTTTGTAAGGCAAAGATGGAAGGGATTTTTGTATCGCATTGTCACTGGGAACGTAAAAAATGGGTTCATTAGGATAATCCCAAGCGCAGAAAATCATGGGGACATCCTGGCCATGCTTCCACGTTGACGGCCAAATCGAATATTCACGGGTTCTAAGGTCATGCTCAGTATTTGGTTGGGACCAGCTCGGCGTAGTGGATTATGAGTTGTTAAAAGTGACTGAAACACTCACAGGCGATCGTTATCGAACGCAATTAATGCGTTTGAGCCGAACATGGAATACGGCCGCAATACAACGATAGATATGAAAAAGTGATTTGACAGCATGACAATGCTCAACCCCATGTTGCGAAAATGGTCAAGACATACTTGGAATCGTTGAAATAGGAAGTTCTATTCTATCCACCATATTCTTCAGATGTTACTCCCACAGACTATCACGTGTTTCGATCAATAACATACGGCTTGGCTGACCAGCACTTCCGGTCTTATGAAGAAGTAAAAAATTGGATCGATTCGTGGATCACTTCAAAAGATAACTAGTTTTTTACAATAAAGCCTCAAAATTCGGAAACAAACGGCAGAAGCAAAGTCGTACACCTAATAGTATTTGACGGGTCATCAAAATCTTCGACAAATACATCATTAAACAACATTAGCGTTATTAACCGGTCCGACAATTCAGGATGAATTGATATTTATCATTATGCGATTTAGAATAACTTATACGAAACCGCTAAACGCAATTATGAGAAATGTTTATGGGAAAAAAATCCTTTTATATTCATGCTTTGTTGACAGTTGATACTCTTTTCAAAAGGTATTGCACATTCTTGTACCATCGTAAAAATATATTAAAGGAAAGGCCATAATAAAATATGAATTTTGGACTAATTATGAGCTCTATAATTATGCTTTTGTTGAGAAATGAATATATACATATATATATATATATATATATATATATATATATATATATATATATATACTATCCTATTATTATAGCAGTTAATAAAATTTTTATATAGATGGGCTTTGCAGATGGGAAAAATAATTTTTGACGATGGGGGCACAGTTAGTTAAATATTGTCCTTATTATTATGAACAAAATCGGTTTTGATTATAATATTTTAGCTTCGGTATTTGAGATGCTGCGGTGGTGATTATAAATAAGAACACGCTGACTCTTATCATAATAATATTATTATTATAGTTTGTTGAAAAGACTGCAAAAAACCATTAAAAAATTTATTAGTTTAAAATTTCAACAAAAAAAAATTATTTTTGCATTGACAAGAGATAGAACAATTTAAACATATACAATGAAATAAGGAAATAGCTACCGAGAAACTCTTATGGAAAATTTATGGTATAATTTCTCAAACTGCACTTAAATTATCAGCACGTGATTATTTATAGTAGATGAGATAGGTTTATCAAAGACAAAATTATTTTTCTGCATTCTGTCTCTTTATACATAAGAAAGCTAACTACAACTAAATGTACAAGCTAATCTTTAATAACTAATCTGTAATGGTGACTTAATTTAAAAAAAAAAAAAATGAGAATGACGAGCGACTTAATAAAAAAGCAATTAAAATTTTTTTTCTTGGCTTTATTTCTATTTGTACGATAATCGTAGCTGTAAGTTGATGAGCATTATTAGACAATAAATGGAGAAATAGAAATATTATATTTTAAAATACTTTTGTTATATCATCGCCAATCCATATTATTTTTCAAGTAAGTTATTTTGCAAATATATAAAAGAAAATTTTTAATTGTCTGCGAGTGAATTATATATTCGAAAATGTCGCAGGCTTAATATCATAACAAGCCAGAATTTCATCCTTTTAGCAAAGTTTGACAAATAGCATAAATCTGTTCATATATATGAGATACAGAGAACCCTTCAATTTTCTAAACACGGACTGTAAAAAGACCATCGATATTGTGGAATTTTATATTGAAAACGGCAATCTCTGGACCATATGAAAATTCAGCTATGCAGGTCCTTTGCCGTAAATTCGAAAATAGATGTATCTTTTTAAATTTTACTTATAATACTCGGATCACTGAACGCATGCAATGCAATGCAAAATGACAAAAAGTAATATATATATATATATATATATATATATATATATATATATATATATATATTACTGTTTCATATTGCATGCGTAATTGTCACTATCTTCCTCAATTCCGGTATTAAAAGTATTATATACGATAGTATTCTGATTAATCAGTTCGTCAAATCTCCTATAATAATTCTCAAGTTATATTTAAATTTATTCGTTTCTTTTTCGGTCTTTCTTCTTCGAAATTTATAACCCGCCTGTTTCTCGGCATTCTCGCTTTACCTCTATGCTAACAAAAAAATTCTAATATAAAGTTTAAATAGATCAGAAATTCTTATGTACGTAAGACTCTGCCCATAACCTGTTAGCACTATTCAGAATGAGCATATTAATACAATTATTTTTTAATTTATCTATAATTTTAGCTTTATCTATCTATAATAATCTATAATTGTCACTCTCTCGCTCGAGCAAAACAGTGTTCTATCTTCGAATTTCTATCAAACGAAATTTTCCTCTCGTTTCCTCCGTCCGTGATTTAATGTCGCGTATCATTTCTTGCATCGATTTCGATAAGTTCACTCCGCCCTTGAGCAACTTCCTAACTATATATAATGAATATCGCGCTTTAACCACCGGCCTTGGAAAAGTGAAAAATTAACTTTGAATCTATTATCTAAATCCTTCCTTAATTGAAATGAATTTTTATCGACATATACATTGTCAAACATTGACGCAGATTTATGCCCTAGAACAATGCAGTGACATTTCTCAACCAAAAGAGCAAGTTCGGTAAGGTTTGCCAAGTAGATGATTCTGAAAGATCGATAAAAAAAATCACCAAGAGAATAAGAAAAAAAGTTTAGAACAGAAGAAATTTCATAAAATTTTCTAAATATATATACTAAATATATATTATACAGAAATGAATTTTGACCGGGGACTATTTCGGAAGTTGTTGGACTTTTCAAAAATTGCCGGACTATCTCAGGCTTTACCTATAGATCTTTACTAAAATCTACCAGATTTTGTTATAAAAGTATCCCAATCGAAGGCGTTTAACAATGCTTCGCGTAAACCTTGATGGCGATAAATTTGTGGGGCGAAGATCCGGAAATAATTAACAGCGCTATGGTTTTTTCCACTATATCTATATAAAGGATTATATATATATATATATATATATATATATATATATATATATATATATATATGTACGTATTATATATACATACATTTTCAGCAATTACTCTTAATAAATATAGCTTACAATATAAGTTATATATAGATGAGATATATATAAATCTTCCAATAAATCTTTAAATATATATTATCTTTCTTCTCCGCTTGTATACACCAATCATCATCTCCCTTTGCCCGAGTTTTTCTCTTAAAATATATATATATATATATATATATATATATATATATATATATATATATATATCATCGCCAGCCCACCTACCATTGCGTTGTTTATAACAGGTTTCATCACTTTCCCGCAGTATTACCTCATTATTTTTACAAGGTTCCTTATATATATATATATATATATATAATAGATACAAACTATATCCAACATAGAAAGCAATAATATATAGATCCATATAATAATAATTTTCCATGATTTGTCGCTAGTTGTCATACACACACATATATATATATATATCTATATATAATGCACGATACGCTGCTTACGGCAATCTTTTCACACTCCAGTGCTCAATCGTAAGGTTTCTCTCTGCGCGTGAAGTCGTCGCTTCCCGTCATCATCAGCTAGATATATATATTATATATGTGTATATTATAAAAACCCGGTGTTACGATATATATATACATATATATATCGTATATCATTTATAATACAAAATTTATTAAACTGATATTCGACGATTCGCGAGTTCTCCGACGCTCTAGGCGGTAAAGTTCACTTGACAGATTCAGTTGATCAGGAAGCACGATAAACGTAATAATGGCCCAGAGGAACGAAAAGATCGGTATTATCGGCAGGTATGCATATAGAATCTCTGACGAAATTTTGAAAATGTTTATTATAGTTTGATGGGATATTATATGTGTATGAGTTATTTAGATCGAAACTCGTATTGTTTTGGCACAATACTAATTATATTTGATATATGTATATATAATAGAATATCATAGATTGTTATACGTAATACAGAGAATGATAGATTTCAATATATCTTTCAATACAATTCAGACGGAAGGAAAAATGTTCAACATATGTCGCCGGTGTTTTTGTTTTTATTGACTTTCTTCATACAATAACTTAGATAAGCATTCTGAGCAGAAAGGCGAATTTATAAGAAACTATTGGTGTGTTCCGTCAAAATTTATTACGTAGCTTTATTTGCAAACTAAATGTCTTGTGCCACGAAGGGATCAGTTTTTTTTTTTTAGACGATTAAAATCGAACATCGATGAGATCGACGAAAATATAAAACAGAAAACATAAATTTTGGATTAACAAGTAAATATATTTTAAAACGAATAATAATTTATTTCTTAAATTAACGCATTGCAGTACAGCTAAATTTACAATTTTAAAACAGATATAACGTAGCAGCCGCATTCACTATTAAAGAGAAAAAAAAAAACTTTCCTTCACTGATAAAATTCTTATCGACTGTAAATTTTCTGCGGCGATAAAGTCAGTTAATTTAACTCGTCGCTAAAAGTATAAATTAATCGTATACAATAAGTGCTGGGAAAAATGTCTGTATAGTTTTATACGAAGAAAATGAATTTCCGATAAACGAATTTTACATCTATATATGATTACCAACGCGTCTACATTATTCTCACCTGATAAAGTCGATTTTTCAAAATTATATGGATGAATTTTTTTTATAATTGTATTCTATTTAATTTTATTTTTTAACTTTTTTTCATTGTATTTTTTTGTACAAGTTTCATAGATTATTTTACTTTTGTTTGTCTATATTAGAACCAAATATTTTCATACTCTTACGTTCGACCTTTTTTTTTATATTTTTATCGTTTATTCCATACTTTCCCTCATAATGTTGTTATAATCGCTTATAAACAATCCGTCACATGTGCCTTATATGACAAACTTGTCATATATATATATATATATATATATATATATATATATATATATATATATATAAATTTATGACACTACGTATATCTTGTATCAGAAATACCGTTAGAGAATTATAAATTCTATTACATTTTAATTCAAGGCCAATGCAATTAATATTGTATCTTTTTATACATCATAACAATGATAATGATATATGTATATATATATATATATATATATATATATATATATATATATATATATTTGTACTTCAGGTAAAATGATTTCACTTGAAACTGTCGAAACGGAAACTTCCGCATTAGTTTCAATTATCTTTTACTGCTTTTATTATGCTGAGAATAATAAGGAGAGCTTTTCAACAACTGTACATATATAAAGTATAGCTTCTAAGTTTGTACAAAAAATTAAGAATTAATATTCATGAGCTGTGGCTATTATAGAGCCGGGGACCATATTTAAGGTGTAAAAAAGTCAGAAAAAAAAAATCATTAGATAATATAAATAAAAAAAATATGTTATTCCATTCAATTATTTAGTTAATTTTATGCATAAAATCATATAAAACAAATAGCAAGATAAGGAACAAAAACTATATGTCAATTAAATACGATTTCCAAAAAAATTTGCATCATAAGAATCTCTTTTATCCCCATCATAATCCCCAAGACTGCCGAGCTCGCCCTCCCTGCTCCCTCTTTCCATTCGCCCCTGTGTAATCTCCAAATATATATTTACATACGTGCACAATAATCTAACGGAATACTCTTTCTCCCCCCTCCCCCTTACTTATGCGTAGCGGCTTGATCGGCCGTAGCTGGACGATGCTCTTCGCCAGCGTCGGCTACCGGGTGACCATGTACGACATCGTCCAGGAGCAGATCGACGGCGCCCTGGAGGACATACGCAATCAGTTGCAGAAGCTCGAGTCGAGCGGCCTGCTGCGCGGCAATCTCAGCGCCGAGCAGCAGTTTAGCCTGATCAAAGGTCAGCTTATTATCGTCAATGTATATATATATATATACGTATAGCTATTATATGTTTGCGCATACATGGGCCTATCGTCCGCGGCCTCATCGATTTTGGAGATAGGATTTTCTTTTATTAACTTTTACACATACACGCGCGCGCGCAAATATATATATATATATATATATATATATATATATATATATATATGCTGTGCGATTTCGAAAATGTTGACGGATACACTGTGATAAAAAAAATGTTAAATAATATATGTGTATAATTATAGCTCTGAAAAAAATTCGAAGCCCTCGCGTAAATCGAATTCCCGTCCTTTATCAAGCGCTAATACAGCCCGTTTCTCATTAAAATGCCAAAAAGACGAGATTTAGTCAAATATTGTCTTAGTATATTCTAAGAGTAGAATTTTTAAAATAGATATATAAATATTACTTACAATAGAATATACAGCATTACCAGTAAGAAAGTTAAGAAAATATATTAACGAAAAAAAAATTTATATACACCGGTAAAAAAATATATAAATACGATATACAGTTTTCTATATGTAGCAAGAACAATATATTTATACAATGAGCTGATAATATTATAAATAAATTATTGAAAATTATACAAACCAACTTTAATGGTATAAAATTAATTTTATTATTTATTAAACTGACGCATACATACATTAGTTTTTGGAGCTATACTCTCTATATCTATTGATTCATTATATACTCACATCGGTAAGAGGATGTAAAGATACATATTGACTGGTCATTGACACCGATTGATTAAAAAGTATGCTCTTTTTTAAAGAGTATATAATATGTAAATCTTTAACTAAAACATTAATGAACTTAAGATCGTGCCCTTTATTTACGTTTACTTTACATTACTGCAAAGTTTCATGTAGATTTGGCATGCCTTATGAAATGAGAGCGTTTTTAAAATTTCATAACCAAAGGATTGTGTAAATAAAATTTTAAAAACGTCCACGAGCTCGCAGAATTAAGGTTTAAAAAAATCTACTTGGAACTACGCGCGGGCAATGTACAATCGACGCAGATAAATGTGACGGAATTGAGGCTAATTCGCAATAATTTAAGATTTACATATTAGGCATTTTTTAAGTTTGTTAGATATGGGCAGATAAAGTCGTGCTGGAGAGGTCGAATTTCGTCCTGCCGATTCTCGAATTCTATACGGGGATGATCAACAGACACAAGGACTTGACTGGACTGTCATTGTGATAAGACTGCAAGACCGGCAAAAATATTTTTTACAATTTATTAAAATCTTTTATACACGGAGTATTATTTGCTCGATCGGTAAAAATTGACTTATTCTTGACCATTCCCTCTGGACTTTTAACGTGGCGGCGTACGAATTCGAAAAGCACGCGTATTGAAAAATGGACAAAAATGCGAATAAACGGTGGGATTCTGTGGCTCTGTCTAACTTAAACAAGCCAGAACACTTTTTTATTGGTATGATTCAATTTCAGATAGTCGAAATTTGTCTTCTAATACTAACTGAGTGTATGATAAAATCGCGAAACTCTGTGTTTCTTGCTTTACTTTCTCGACACGCGCATCAGGTGTATATCTATATATATATATATATATATATATATATATATATAATACTATATATATACATACATACATACATACATACATACATACATACATACATACATACATACATACATACATACATGCATACATACCATACATGCGCAATATATTACAGTATATATAGCATGAAATTTTATTTCAGTAATGAACCAATATATTTTTGCAATATTTTTTGCTGCATTATTTCATGAATATATATACACACACACCATTTTCTGAATATAATAACTTTTAATTTGATTATTGAACAACTATTTGACAATATCGCGGAGTTTTTACTTTACGTGCTTGATGTGAATCGTTATCTTAACCGGCCCCCCTATGTAGAATAATATAGAAATAAATACACACGTGTGTTCCACCCCCTAAGCATAAGTACATATTAAGTAGTGATATAATATTTTAAAAGATATAAACGCTGATATAATCTGATAATCTGATATACTGATATAATCAGAAATTACAATGTCAGGTGGGTGTGTATATTAAGCGTGACGATATAGAGCGATAGAATGATCATAATTACATGTACTAATATATATATATATATATATATATATATATATATATATATATATATATATATAACAATAATGATAGTTGAAAACAGCAGGTTATACATCATAAAGTTTTTCCCATATCTGCGATGAAAAAAAAAATTAACTTTGATTGTGCTAAAGATGTCTTTAATTAAAATTGACGCCATTGATAAAAACTCTAAATAAGATAATTTAAGATGACTTGGTTAAAAATTTATCTGAATATAACTAGAAAATGACTAATATTTAATCCTCGGGGCACTTATTAACCATAAAAGTATATATGATTTATAATGTATTTTTAATCTCTTACAACTATAATTAGATAGAATTTATTTGATTACGTAAAATTAAATTTTATTTTATGTCTACGGATTATGCGTGAGAGTTTATTTCTAATTATCTCCAAAATATCTAAAGAAATATATAAAGGAATAAGACCTGTTCTTATTCACAAACTTATATGATACTTTAATATAATATAAAGTTTATATCCTTTAATATACATTGGATATATATAAGTAACAAAGCTTCATATCTTAGCGTGTTAGGTCCTATAAAAAACCCCCAAATATCGTTTCGCCCATACACAATGGTTCTTCTTATCAATGAAAAAGATTTATTTATTTCGTTATATAATTATATGGGTTAAGAATTATTATATATATATATCCAATAAAATTTTTGTAAATATACGATACTTTATAAACATATGAGAACAGCAGTTCGCAAAGCTTATCGAGTCAGTGAAATTGCGACTGCAATAAATTGAGGAAGTATGCAGTTAGACAAATTTACAGTGGTAAAATCCTACAAATAATTAATAATATATCGGTAAAAAACAAAATTTGTAATCAAAACGCTAGCGATAGATCAACAATAAAATTTGAATAGTACTAAAAACACATTCTATATATAGTGTTATTGTATCAAATAATTCGTTTATTATTTTTAAAATAGCGCATTAACAACATTTTTTACAGATTAAAACAGCGTCTACTCGATACTATTTTATTGAAATAGTATATAAATACAAAAATGAATAAGTTATGAATGAAGTCATCGATACGTTTCATCTATTTTTTTTTTTTTTTTTTTTTTTTTGCTAAAAACACAATAATGGGCTTGAAAAAGAATAAATCAAAAAGAAATTTAAATGCGCTATTTCACTGGAATATAATAAAATAATTGGAATATAATTAAATAATTAAAGTACGTAGATATATAATACTTAGACCCTTGAATATATACTATATAATAGTATATTATCGAGCGAAAAATGCAACAACAGCAACAAAACAGAGTTGCTCTTTGAGAATAATTATCTTCATCTTAACCACCCATATATATATATATATATATATATATATATATATATATATATATATATTTGTGTACACATGTATATAGGTAGCTCAGAAATTGGCGAGATGGCGAGGGGCGCGAAGCTGATCCAGGAATGCATACCCGAGAGGCTTGAGATGAAGATAAAGGTGTTCGAGGAGCTGGACAAGGTCGTCGACGACAGTGTCATACTGTCCTCGTCCACGTCGACCTTCAAGCCGTCGCTGTTCAGCGAGAATCTGAAGCACCGCGAGCAGGTCGTCGTTTCGCACCCTGTGAGTATATCTAGATCATCGACTCGCCAGCATAGAGTAATTCAATGTGGATTGAATGGAACCGGTGTGATTGTTTATTTTTTTTTTTTTTTTTTTTTTTGTTTTTTGTTTTTGTTCGCTTAAACATATTCCTTACGCGTTAGATTTCGGCGCGTCGCTGAAGATAATTCGAATAGGGCAGGAAAGTACAGCGTGTTTTCGAAGTACGGCTTGAACCAAAGCCTTCTTACATTTTCTAAGCTTGGGACAAATTATGAGTCGAGGTTTCCCAATAGTTAAGAGTTTTCCGGACCGGCCGATAATATAATAGTCCCGCGATTATAAATTAATATTTATCAAGAAATCAAGAGATTGGCAGACGCTGCGACAATTGGATTTTTTACGCAAATCCTTCAATTGGCATCGCGGCACGTGGTACAGCGCGACAATTCGATGAAAGATAAGCACTTATATGTACAGAGTTATAGGTATAGTCTTTGGTAAATTCGATGGCTTAATTCATGGTACACTTGTCCGATTTAATTATATACGAACGGAGAATAATTTTCATCGATAGCCGTAGATAAAGCGATACTTAAATTTAAACTAAGAAAGATCAAGGAAAAGGTAAATTCGTTCGGAATTGCGCAAGTGCGATAGACAAATTAAGCTTGGACAAAAAGATAAAAAATAAAAAAACTGTCGCGTTAATCGAGTATAATGAAAAGCTGCCTAATAATGAAAATCCTACCGAAATCTTCAGTGCGTGAAATGAACGTTTTTTTTTTTGGCTCTGTTCGACGATATAGCTTCGCTTCACATGTATAAATTAACTCATTCTGGTACGTTCGAAGTAAATTTATTAGCAATTCTGTGCAGCGTTTCTAAGACAAGCGATCATTTGGGGCGAAAAATTTCTTTTGATTTTCCTTATAAATTAATCCAAAGATAGATAGATTCTCTTATGGGACCAATTTATCTTCAGAATTTATCCATCGTCGAAAATCGGCTGAAAATTTTTTTAATTAATTGTATGTATAGGCATAAAAGATAAGTACAAACAATTCCGTTAATTATGCCTATAAAAAGTTTATCAAAAAGATAAGACAGAGAACAAAGATGCGGCAGTACCTGTTCGAGTACTCTGTCGAGCGAGTTGGATTGCCCAATATTATACCACATAATAGTATAATATTAGATTAATTGCCGTTATATATAGGCAGACGCGCGTTTTTTTTTTCAAGTAGTGCGTTAAACGCCGAAATTATAATTCCATATCTTTTCGATTCTGATTTCAATCGCATCTATAGTTACGAGTATGATAAATCAGGCGCAAAATTTTCCAACGATAGATAAAAATTTCTAGATTCTTTTAATATATATATATATATATATATATATATATATATATATATATATATATATATATATATATAGCAATTATATATTATATACTCGTAATTATAGATGAGATTAAAATCAAAATCAGAAATACATGGATTCTAATTTCGGAGCGTAACGCACTGCTGGAAAAAAACGCGCGTGTGCCTATATGACGACAATTATTATATTATTATACTATTATTTAATTAGCATTATATAGTTACCATTCGTATACTTGGCATTGAATTACTGATATTAGAATTTTTTATTGTAATGTATTTATTACAAAATATGAATTATATACGATGAAAGATTTTTTACTTTTTATATAAATTCACTTGACTATAGCAGTTTATATATGTATTCATATATATATTTATTGGAATTTTTCAACCAATATAGAAATAAAAGTACAAACACTGTCTTTAACGCGCAAGCTTGTACAAAAAATTTATTGAATGGAGTTTGTATGGAAAAGGACCAATAACAGTCGTAATGTACAGTAGAGGAGGCAAAAGTATTTAAAAAAAAAGCAGGGAAAGTTAATAAGATCAAAAGCATACTGTTATCAGGAAAGCACGATACACTAAACGAGAGTGACTTATTGGACAATGGAAATTAGATTATGATCGCGATATTCGAGTGTAACGTGCTTTTCTCCGAGGAATCTTCTGTTTGAGGACATTCAATTGTCCATACTACGCAGACTTATAGGACCTCGAGTAATTTCGTCCAGCACACGTTAAACACCCGATAGAAATCCATTGTTTGCATTTTTGTTTTTTGTTGTTTTTTTTTTTTTACTTTGCGTACACTGGAAACAATCAAGATATTTTAAGCACTAAAATTAATGTGAAAACTCGACGCTTATACACTTAATGAATGTAAAAGATGCTTTTGTACTTAAAATAATTATTTTACCGGACGACGCATGCAGAAGGGAACTAAATATTTACCTGGATTATTACCTTGAAAATTCTAGAAAGAGCTTTTGTGTATATATATATATATATATATATATATATATATATATATATATAAAATAATTTATTTTACGACAGGTGCACATGTAAATTTAAATAAAAATAATTGCTCCAAAGCACAGATTTGTTTAAAAAAGAATGAATAATCGTTATATTATATTATATACAACACTTTAAAAATTCTTGTCTATGATGAATGGGTACTTTTAAAACCATTTACTATTATTTATTGTTTTCACTACATAATATCATAATAAAATAACAATTCATTTAGATTCAAGGAAACCTTTTTCTGAGCGAATTTTTCTGATAAATGCAGTACATGAAAAAATTATAAAAAATAAATTAAAAGTTACGAATATATTTATAAAATAGTCGGAATAATTTAATAATTTTTTAAAACTATTGAATAAATATAAAATTAAATAAATGTCACTATACTTAAATATTTTAATTCATTAAACATTTATATCAGCTTGTAATCAAATAAAAACCATGTTAATAATTTTACAGGTAAATCCACCCTACTATGTTCCACTTGTTGAAATCGTTCCAGCACCATGGACGCGTAAAGAAATCTGTGGACAGGTCAAAGAAATAATGACAGAGATAGGCCAATCACCTATTGTATTGAACCGTGAAGTTGATGGCTTTGCACTTAACAGACTACAGTGAGTTACTTACTAATGTACTTTAAACATTTCATAAAAAATGTAACAGAAACATAAAGTATATTTGAAGAATAAACAGAATTTTTTAATTGGAATGAATTATCTCTCTTTTCAGATACGCAATTTTGAATGAAGCCTGGCGATTAGTAGCTGACAACGTATTAGATGTCAAAGATATAGACACAGTAATGAGCGAAGGATTAGGTATGCGGTACGCTTTCCTTGGACCATTCGAAACTGCACACCTTAACGCCGAAGGTTAATTTATAAAACAATATTGCAAATACTAGATTTAACTCCCTTAATTTAACGAGATTAATATTCACTATGAAACATTGCAGGTATGAAAAAATATTGTGAAAGCTACAATAAAAGTATATATGATACTAGCACGACTTTTGGCCCAACTCCGAGGTTTGTAGGTGAAATGGTAGATCAAATAAGTGATCAGCTAAATTCAATGTGTCCACTAGATAAATTGCAGGAACGAAGATCTTGGAGAGATTTGGCACTTACCAAATTATCATTACTTAAGAAAGAAATGTCACAAAAGAAATAATATCACTGACACATAACCATTGTATATAGATGTGCACTATTTCGTTATTTATCAAATAATTAATAAAACTTTAATAAAACGAATTTTTTTTGTGTTTAACCACTTTATTTTTTTAAATCTTTATAAGAAATATTTTATCTCTTTCCACCAACTCTTGGAGCAGATTTTTGTTGTACTTTCGCAGTCTTCTGTTTATGTACAGGCTTCTGTTTGGCTGGTGCTGCTGCCTTTTTAACAGCCTTTTGTGCTTTCTTCTGTTCTTTAGCAGCTCTGAAAAAATAAATAAAAATTAGAAATCATATAACAAGTTTTATAAATATCATTTATATGGATATAAATAAGAAAACAAATTTAATTGGTGGAAATTTTATGTATGGACCCGCAAAGCCAGACAGTGTCATTATATACTAGATAATTCTGGGTGAAGCAGCCCTTTTTTATTAATCTAAGACATTCGAAATCTTACGTAAAAAGAACATTACGTCCGAGGAACGAATGTCTATTGTTTAAAATCAAAAACATAAATCTGGTAATAAATAAGTACATTTCATAAAAACGTTTATATTTCATTGAAGTAATCATGCTTTTCCATATTATTATTAAAAACAAATACATATTTTTTAAATATTACTTTACTTGCTAAGTCAAGGCTACTCGATGACCTAAGTTAGATTTCTGTTAATCGAATTTCAAAGGCAATTTAACACAGTGTTTTTCGGAGTGGTAATTAAACTCATTAATGTACGTCTTAATAAAAAAACTGTTTAGTCCACATAATATATAATAAATAGTAAATAATTAAATATCAAATGAAATTTTTATCCACAAAATTGATTAAATTTTAAAAAGCATAAATTTGACAATTATTTTTGATTCAAATAAACGACAATGTTTTAAAAAAAATTAAGATACAAGCTTTGTCTTAAAAATTTCATAATTTAATTTTTAAAAATAAAATATATAGATTGTATAATTAAATATATAGGAAGAAAAAACTTATGCTTATAAGGACTGTTTTAATATGCAATTCTTTCTAAATTTTAAATATAAATAATCTGACATTAATAATACATTATAATAAAAAGCAGTGAAACAGATATTTGATGGATAAAGCATGCTTACAAGTGAATTTGTTACAACGTAAGAGACATAATACAATTATGTATGACTATTTTAAGGAAGAAAAACTTTATTTACTTAATAATATTATATTAAATAGTTTTCTTTTGTTTTTATTTTACTCCCTAAGTAGATATTTTACTTCCACAAGATAGGCATAGAAAATTATAGTTTAAACCCAGTGTTAAAAAAACTATTTATGTATAATTTAATATAAATATTTCATAATTTTCTAAGAAACTAAATCGTTAAAACAACTATAAAAACTTACTTAATGGCTTGATCTCGTTGAGCCTTCCTAATTTCCGGTTTCATATTACGCTTAGCCAAAATATCGGTCAAAGAAGCACCAACAATTGCACGCTGGAACTTTTGCGTTCTGCGAGTGCGCTTCTTGGTCTGTTCCTCTTCCTGACCCTTCTTGTGTTTACGCCTATAATATAAAGGTCAATCAGTAACATTGAAGAACCAAAACTTATTAGATTACAAAATTGAAAAAGTTGATAAATACCTATACAGAACCGTCCATGTAACTTTCCGAGGATTACGTTTCATCAAGTGGGCAGACTCACATTTCGAGTTAAGGAATGTGAAGTTCTGGAAATAAATATATACGATATCAACGATTCATATGTGCACACTTAAAGGTTAGGATTACTGTTTAATGTTTATATTAAACATAATACATCATAGAAAAATTAATTGAACCCCAAATTATGATTGCAAATTCCAAATTTCAAATATTTACCAGTCAGATAAAGATAATAATAAAATAATCACCTTTCCATCGACTTTGACCATGGTCTTGCCATGGCCAGGGTAAATCTTGTAACCGCTGTACGCGCACAGTCCGATCCTGTAAATATTAGCAAGACATTAATTAATTGAGTTAAGAAAAACTTATGTCGAGAAAAAATTTTGTGGTAAATCACAGATGCCAGATGCATTGTCAGATTTCCGTTGCAGTTCCCGAACAAAAACTTACTTCATCTTGCTGGCGTGAAAACGAAAGATCGGTTCGTCTTGGAGTTTGGTTGGGCTGATGGGCGCATCCCCAATTTCAAACTCATTCCGCTTATTTCCCCTTCACGTCAATTCGACCCAATGAGAGAAGGCCTATGAAAGTATTTCAATCTAATGTAAACGGAAAATCAGAATGAATAAGTTTATTCTGGACAACTTTTTTTATTGGCGGGATAAACAAATTTACCTATGTTAGACATTGTCTTCATCTTTCATCTATTAATAATTATTTTACAAGAAAATATGAAAGTCATTAATTAATTTTATCACTTTTTTAAAACGTTAATAATAGAAATCAAATTTATATTGCTTCAAATTATTCAACGTTTTTAAAAATTGATAAAATTTGTTAAAGTTTTATTAAAAAATCATAATTAAATTAATAAATTTTATATTGTTCAAATTTATATTTAAAATAAAGTTGAGGAAATCCATGACCTTATAGTGGAAGAAAAAGATAAAAATGAATTAAAGTATTATATTAACAATTAATAATTAATTATTTAAAATTAACTACATACAGTTTAAATATCGGAAAATAATAATTATATTTTACCTTACAATACTTGGTGGTGGGCTCATCAGTACGATGACATAATAGGTGTCCTAATTATTTAATCAAGAAAATTCTTTCCATATTAATAAGCTATTTATATTTGAATATTATAACTTATTATAATTATATTATTTGATATTAATTTTTATTAGATTTGAATTCATGAATTCATTTTGTGAAAAAAAACGTTATTTTTTAAAAATGTTTTATTTAAAATTAATTTAACACCAAGGTTGATTGAATATCTAAAAAATAGATATATCTAAACAATTAGATAAATAAATTTTAAAAATCTGATAAATTCTATCAAGTATATTTATATATTAAAATAAATATATTTACATTTTAATATATAATATATATTTATAATTTAATATCTTAATATATATATATATATATATATATATATATATATATATATATATTGATAAATTGTTTATTCAGAAGAGAAGAAAAATAAGTCTTAGGTTTTACGTGTATATACAAACACAATAAGCTACCAAAATCTCATGTACTTATCTTATAAAATATTTATTTTGCAAGTTTATTAAATTTATTATATACATTTTAATAGATAAATTCGTAGAATATTTTCAGATATTTCTGAAATTGACATAACAAAGAATGACAAGCAATAACATTTTAGGCTAGCATTATAAAGAAAATTACTTTTAATTATGAAATAAACTGAAGATTGTTTTTAAATAACCATTCCTAATTATTATAAACATGTATGCAGCACCATTGTTATGAACAATAAACCGAATTTAATTCTTAATTAAATAATCACATTCGTAATATCTTAATCTAAGCCTAAATATTTTTTTTACAGAATAATCGAAAATATTCAAAATTTGGTTATGCATTAATAATTTGTGGATCAAAACTATTCATGGTATAATCCATATAGGTCAAGACACTACAAAATTTTTACTATCAAATTTCAAAGAAATTCACTAATCTGCTTGGAATAATAAAAATAAAACTATATAAATAGGTCCCTGTAAGTTAATCTTATTATACTTAATTATTATTATTACTTAAATTTTTTTTATAAAATTGATGCTTCTGGTTCAGAAATTAACAATTGTATCACGTGACCTCATACAATAACAGCGATCAATGTTATTTTAATTTGTATTCTGGTTACCATGGTAAAGTTTTATCTGATGCAATCTACTTCAAATTTATACATCCATTGCTTTCATATAACCTTTTAATTTCATTTTTACTGATTTCGATTAATAAATGAGTTTAACACAAAAAAAATATTCATTTACACTGATTTTACAATATTTTTGCTTATTCTTTGATATTGCTGTTAATTCATTTGCAAGCTTTGCTAGAAGTCATCCAGCTGATTTACTTGTTTGCTTTGTGTTAGTAATATACATTAAATGGCAATGCTATTTTATTATACAAAATAAAATAAAAATTCTTATTTAATTTTATTTTTCAGAATTCAAGATTTCTGTTTAATAATTGCATTGACAATACTTTTGGCAAATTTCTTCTCTACCTACATTTTTCAGGTATTTATAAAAAATGATTTTTATTTTTCATTTTAATCATTAATTTTTATGTTATAGGCAGGATTGATACAATTATTGTATACACAATTTCGTATAACTTTAGTAATTTGCATTTTCTATATTATATTAAGTATTGGTCTACATTCATGGCATATGACTATTCATTGGACCTCACCGTTAAACCATTTTTGGACAATGGCTTATCATAGTCTTTACTCTATTCAACGAACAAGTAATATAGTATTTATATTCATTTTTTACACTGTTCAATGATTTGTTTTTTGAACTATTTTTACCCTAATTTTCATTATTTTAGCTGCAGTGTTTTACTATTACTTTAGTAAAAGAGCATCTCTTAGAATTAGTGATCCAAGGTTTCACGAAGGATCAAAATGGATGAAAAGACAATTTAGCCTTGCATAAAATAAATCATTTTTAAAGAAATTATTAATTGTTTAAAATAAATTTAATATAATTAAAATAATTTTGCAATCAGTATATTTTATTAACAATAATTAACATACCTCGATATACTTGTACAAAAATATTCAATAACTTCTAGTCACTAGGATCATTAATTTAGTTCGATATAATATTAATGTTAAAGTAAACATTTTTTTTATATTTTATAGTTAATACAATTCTTAATCAAGATTTTGCAAAAATACTTACTTCTTTTAAAATCTTTTAAATTTATGTTATATATAGATTTTTGGCATATCATATGTACAACGATTTATCCACTTTAAAAGATGAGAAATATAGAAATATTTAATTTTTATTGCTATATTAGAAGCAATTTTGTCTTTGTTATTGAACAGTACAAAAGTTATTTAATAATCACCTTAAAAAAATATACATATTTTGTATTTGTGATTTCACAACATCAAGAAAATGTTTAGCTGAAATCCATATAAACAACACAATAGTTAAAATATGTATATTTTACATTTCTTCTTCATAATTTAGCAGTTTGAATAGAAAAAAAAATAAAATTTGTACAATTAAAAAGCTTAAGGTTTCACCTATTTCTCATTAAAAGTAATTAATCTATTTATCTAATAAATCATAGGTCACAATTAGATATTCATACAATCATTCACAGAAGTATCTTTTTCTCTAGTTACTAAAGGTATAGTTATCTATACTGTACATTATTTAATATAGACATAAATGCTGAGTACATAATTAAAATCACTTTAATGTACCCCAAAATATTTTTACATAAGCTTAAATTACCTTTATTAATTAATTATTTAATTAGTATTGTTTATTACTTAATTAATGAATTAAAACAAATAATAATGTAAACTTGATACTTCTAAAATAAATTTTGTATAAATGAGATTAATTTTAATTAATTATTTGGGTAAAAAAGAATCATCTAAGCTAACTTTTAACAAAAAGTTTCACTACTTGAATTATATTATGTGAGAGCCTTCAAAACTATGTTTCTTTTAGCAAATAAAATTTTTTACTATACTAAATTATGATTAGCATGGAGAAAAAGTAATTTATCGACTAGATGCGGTGGTAAGGCTGCTCGTTTAGCATTATAAAGCATCTGTACCTCGGCAGGTATGTGTGAAGGAGGTGGACAGCAGACAGGTACGCAGTTATAGCGACTTGCTATCCTACCAAGAGTTGGACATTTAACTGAAGCTTTAGACCACCAGTTTAGGGGACAGTTGTCGAGTGGTGCTGTAGCTTCCGACTGATATTGGGCTAACTCCAGGTCTGCCTTCTCTTGAGTAGTCATTCCACGTTTTTTAGCTCGTAATCCACCTAGAAGAAGCTCCATTCCTGAGAACAACAAATTGTTAATTTTAAAACTGTTTATTTATTTTATAATAGATCATATATTTAAAAAAAATAAATATCTGTTCAAGATAAAAATCCGATTTAAAATAATGTAGGCTCTTTTAAATTAAACTCAGTTAAAAAAGATAATAGAAGGTTTAAGAAATTGTTAAATAAAATACTTATTTTGTTAAAAAAGAAAAATATTTATTTTGTTACCTGATAATCGAGACTTTTTAATTGGTGATACATTTTCATTTTTTATTTCTAGATGATCATTCTCTTCTTCTATTAATTTAGTCAACATTTGTTTGATAGGTTCTGCAACCATTTTCTTGTCTTCATCAGTTGCATATGGTACTTCTTTAAATCTATGAATACAATTTTTAAATATGAAATAGAACACAAGTTATCAAATTAAAGTTTTAAGCTTAAATATTTCTTGTAGTAATGTTTATGTCTATTACATTCTTTTATTTTTAAAAAACAATTAGTGTTTTTTAAATATTTAAAAATTAGTAAAAGAATTCTCAGAAAATAATTGGTGGCAACTTTTTAAATATCTTCACAAATTACCTTGGGTCTAGAGTTGTGGCAATCTGTAATAACAGACTCACATTAGGATCTGCATACTGTTCACACAGCATCTCTGACAGAGATTCCTTGAATGTATGAGCATTTACACTATCAGTTTCCTTAATTTTGAGATGGGCAGAGACAAGCTGCCAAAGTAATGGTTTAAGAAGTGATATCTGAGGCATCTTTTCTTCACTGAGAGTTATAATCGTAACTTTAAAAGGCTCAAGTACATCAACAAGATCCTTGATGATTTGCCACTGTTCTTCATTGAGATCAATGTTCTCATGGTCAATGCCATTCAAACTGCCAAGAATGGTACTAATTATCGTTTGCCTTGGTATCATTTGCTGGAGCATCGTATAAGTGGACATCCACATATTTGGACAGTCCATTATCATAGTATTTTCTTCAAGCTATAAATTAAAGCAGGATTATAAATATAAACAATACGTTACATTATCTATTGATGATTTTTTTTTAGTAAATGAATAGTCAGATATATTGTTTAACATAACAAAGTAAAGATTTATATAATTAGCATAAAAATATTTAGAAAATATAAATAAAATCTATTTTAGTGTTAAATTAATATACAAAATATTTTCTTACTCCATGAAGCTGTTCTTGCATTGCAAATGCAGTTGCTGCTTCAGAATGACTTGTAATAGTTCCAATAATTGCTCTGCAATTTGATAAAACTTTAGCAACTTGAAAGTTATCAAAGCAAGCTTGTGCACAAACTTGTAGAGAATGAAGTAAGCAAGGAACAACTGTTAGGCCTTTATTTGTTAGAACATTTATTAATTCTATTCTATTAGCTGATATAACTACAGCTGTTATCTTGTCCAATTTAATACACCAATCACTAAATATCGAATCTACAGCGTGAGTCCATTGTACTTCATCCCATTCTAGAGGTGCATGTATAGTACACAATATTTTTGATTCTAAAACAGCTTCGCCTGGATTTTGATAGTAAATTAAAAAAGTAGCAAAATTTTCACCACTGTTGGATGACCATTCTTCAATCGCTATACTTATTTCACTTGTTAAAGAAGAAATATTGGATAGTATTGTATCTCTAAATGTATCATAAGTTCTAGGAATAATCTCTTCTTCCAAAGAAATTTTACTGGGTATTTGACATGGTGATTTCAACGTAGCAATAAGTCTTTGAAATCCTTGTTGCTGAACTATTTCTGGTAATTGCAGGTCTATTATTAAAAATTCAACAATAGCTTCTGAAACTGATTTACTAGATGAATTATTTAGGGATTGATGTTCATCTGATAGAACAAAACTCATATTTTGATTATTGGTTGTAGCTACATTATCACTACTATCACTTTTTATCATTAATTTTAATGGTTTAGGAATATTTATTGTATTATTCACATCCTCTTCTGTACATTGATCAGGAAAAGAAATAGTAGGATCTGTAACAAACTGAATGTCTCCACCAATGTGTACTGTACCATCAGCATTTGTTGTATAAATGTGTTGTGCACTAGTAGCCATTGCAGCCTTTAATATTCTCTTCTGAGCTCTTTTTTCTTTACTTTCTGGAGTTAATATTTGTCTTCTAGGAGGGCTTATTGATTCAAGTTCATGTAAATCTTGTACATGCTTATTTTGCAAATGCATCCTTAAATTACTTGTATTTCTATTGTAAGCAATCTGTGTTTTACATAACAAACATACTATTTTTACTCTTGTTAAAATTTCTCCATCATCATCTGCAGGAAATCCAAAAAATTTCCAATAAATACTTCTCATGGATTGAGGGACAACAAGTTTTCTGTATGTAATGGAGTGTTTTTCTTCCATAAATTTAGCAAGCACTGTTTGTATTCCATTCTGCTTTTGCGGTACAACAACTTCATGCTCTTGCTCCATAATTTCAACTGCTGATTCAATTTCTGAATTAGCAATATTATCCTGCATATCGATATCTTCATTTTTGTTACAAATTATGATTTTATTGTCCATTGTTACAAAATGTAACTTTTGTAAATAAAGTCTTTAAGCTACCTCATATAGACTCCTTATTATGCCTGTTAACAAAATATTCATGTAAAATGATTTTGAATCAAGTATTACAAAATTTTTAATTATATATAATTAAAACAAAATATAAAATAAGATTAAATAAATTTAATGAAATAATTATAAAATTCATCATAATGTAAAACAAAGCAATGAAGAATGGTTTCATTGTTTTGAGGCTAACATACACAAATTGTCAAAAATCTTTCCTATTTCTTTTTCAGTTTGCTAATTATTAAAAAAAGTATTTCAAACTCATTACACTTACATCTCCGAATAATATAATAGGTACAATTTTTAGAAAATTCAAGAAACGTTACTTACCATTTATATCCTCACAATCATCACATTCTCGCATGGTCTTTCCAGTTGATTCAACGTTCACGTACTTATTATTATACTTAATAACTAGCAGAAATACTAATTTTGATTTCGCGCGCGGATACTGTTGCACGGAATTCGAGCTAACTGTGTACAGGAGGCGAGATATTTTTTAACGATATATATTTGCTGGAAGAAATAATATCGATATTTATCTATTTGAAAGTCGGCTTTCATCTTCGACTGCATCGAACTACAAGAGAAGTTATATATGCTATCTATAGCATGGCTATATAAGCTATAGTCCTGCTATATAGATACTATCTAGAAATCTGAATTCTTCTAACAGCATATTCTGTAGTAAAAAGTATGGAGAGTAGAAAGAAGGAGAGGAAACAGAGGAACCTCCGCTCGCTTTACATGGGAAAATCTGATCAAAAATTAGCCTGAGATGGTAGTTCAGATTTGTCCGGTAGACGTCGTGGTTGTGGAAATCCCTTGATGGTTCTGCGTGCAACAGAAAGAGAAAGCTAAAGTCAAAGCGAGTAAGGAGGAGAAATGAAGCAAAAGTAGGGGTGCAGAGATTTAATCCCCTCTCTGGACGCTCACTGCACACCCCACTCTCTTTTCTTCAAATATATGCATTTGAACGAGCAACCTCAGAGTGTCGCCCCCTTGCGGCCAATTCTATCACGAAGTCCTGCCGTGCAATTTCACACGATTTTAGTGGAGTTTTCCACTCCTTCTCTCTACCCTCCATAGTAAAAAAACTTCACTATAACGAATATTCTGAGACCATTGGCAAAATAAATATAACATGCGCCCCTACCGCCGGAGAGCAAAACTAACCAATTTGACCCGACATGAGTGTGCAATTAGTAGAGGCAGAGAGTTCAGGGCATAGACCGCGTTACTATTAATATTATTATATATTTAGATCGCACGCTTAAACCATAGACATATATTAGACCGCGCGCTTAAACGAATGCTCTAATGTCCATATCGAAGGACAGATAGATCTAGAGTCGTGCTTTCTCTCGTGCTCCGGGGAAAGAGTAGGGAGACAGCCCAACAATAACAATGGTATAGTGTATAGGAAAAACGTACATTTTTCCTGCGTATATTTCTACTGCTACTGTTCCCCTACTTTCCTTTTCTCCCCACTTCCTCGCTTATAAGAGAGAAACAACACAACTTCCGTTGTTGCTCTCTCACTCTGATTAAGGGTTCAACTCTATTCCCAGAGCACGCGGTCTGATATATAAGTCTATGGCTTAAACGGACGTTCTGAATATAGCAGGTAGAGAAGAGTGGAAACTCCACTTGCTTTACATGGAAAAAGCTTATAAAAAATTAGCCGGAGATGGTAGTTCTGATTTATCCGCTAGACGTCGCTTTCTTAGAAATTCCTCGATGGTTCTGCGTATAACAGAGGAGAGAAAGCAAAAACCAAAGCGGTAAGGAGAATAAAAGAAGCAAAAGTATGGGAGTAGAAATTTAACTTTCCCCTCTCCCCACGTTCGCTGCATATATAAGGACCTATTTTCTTTTTTCACCTACTTTCTTTTTTCCCCACTTCTTTTATTGTAAGAGAGAGAGAGAGAGAGAGAGAGAGAGAGAGAGACAACATGACTCCCTGTAATCCTCTCTCACTCTGTTTTAGGCTTCAACTCTGTTCCTAACACAGAGTCCTGGAGGAGATTATATAAGGATATGTGTTATCCTTATGGAAAGCGTGTGTCAAGATTTAAATTTGCGTAGAGGGCGACACTCCGGGTTTAGAAATCCAACGCCAGATGTTTGGCTTTGAAAATATCAGACTATTCTGGCATGGCTGAGCACCCTTGTAATTGCATAAAAAACTGACCGCTTGCAACAGCTGCAACCAGAGATGGAAAAGCGCTTTATTACTGCGGACCTATTAGCATACAATACTGCGTTCGGATTTTTGGAGGCCCTTTTTCATATTCTCTCTCTCTATCCCCCCCCCTCTCTCTATCATTCTGTTTAATTTTTTTGCTTAAATTCAAGATATAATTTTCTGAAAAGAGGAGTGTGCATACGACTTCACTGTTTATTGAAAGTCGACCAACAAACTTCCAATGAATTCTCTCACTCTATAATATTCAAAATTTATATATATATATATATATATATATATATATATATCATTTTTATTTTCTTTTTGAGTCCTGATTGTGAATAGCATAGTAATGTTTTATACAACTTAAAGTTTTAATGACAAAAGCAGCTGAATATCTACACCAATAATAATTTTTCAAATTTTTTTCCAAATATAAATAAAATTCCAAAATATATTTTAAACAAAATTCATCAAAACAAGTATTTATATTTCTATATATGAAATAATATAGAAATATTGCATATGACGTATTATACGGACATGTCTGTGAAATATTATTATAATTCCCATGCAAACAATGAATTCAACAAATGTGCATTTCATATAAACAAATCTTCAAGGATTTTTCCTTAAAAATTCTTCCTTCTTTAAAAATAAATATAAAAAAGATATGATTTGTTTTCATTAAAAAAGATTACATTCATAGCTTTGATTACTTATAAATTTTTAATTAATTAACTTCTCTTGCTTAGATCTTATATAGCAGTTTGAAATCATTTAAACTCATAATTTGTTTACATAAACAATAATTTTAACAATAAATGTAATGTTACAGAAAATATCAAGACTGAAATGCTAGCAAGGCAATATTTGATATGTATGTATAATATATTTCTATAACATTACGCTTAAAATATTGCATATATAGACACTCAGATTTTCAATCAGATAATATATATATATATATATAGCAGTTGCAATATAACAGATACACGATATATTATATCTGATATATCTTAATTTGTTTCCCTCATAGTGATATTAATTTATATTGCAATTGAAATATTTCAAATGTAGATTTACAGAAATATTTCGACTACCGAAATAATTCTGGCGAAGGTGATATAATTTGGAAATATAATGTAATATTTATTTAACATTGCTTTTCAAAATGATACATATCTACAATATTTCATTTGTAATATTTCTGCAATAGAACATAATTATCTTCTATTACGAAAAGGAATTACTTTTCGTATTTCATTAATACCATCACATAACATTGCATTTGTCATATTTCAAATTTAATATTAGATACATATTTTATTTGAAATACTTGTGAAGGTAACTTGTTGAAATATATTGGTAACATGTTGCTGTTGCATTACTTTTAAGCATTTTTAAATGTACTATTACCTGCATATTGCGTAAAAATATATTTTGTATAATAATAACATTTCTAATCATACAGAAATATTCATCTACCATATCTGAACATTTGTAATACGTATATAACATGCCGGCTAGAATATATATATATATATATATATATATATATATATATATATATATATATTTGATTATTATTTATATTATATATATTTCATTCTATACGAATAGAACAAAAGTTCAATAATTTACGTAGTTTACATGTTAGAATTATGACAATTGTAATTTTTTAAAACATTTGTGATACTATTCTCTCACATGAAATATTATTTATTTTTTACATGAAATATATATTATTTAATTATGTCTTTTATAATTTATTAGCTTGAAGCTAGTATTATTATAAATAACTTTTACTTGTCTTGTTGGTTTCAATGCTCTACACAGATTTTTTTGTTGTTATTCAAGTGAATGTTTATTCATTATTGAATACGTGTTTTGAAGAATTTATTTGCACAACGTAAAAATATCTGTAAACGTGCTAAGGTATTACTTAAACACCACAATACAAAAACTAGCTTAATATTCATTAAAATTTTTGAAAATATAAGTACTGAAATTTTTTTCAGTATTATTAATTTCAATATGATATTTCAAATTCAATTATTATTCTTCACCTTTCCACCTCAGCGCCCATTATAACAGAAAAAGGAGGAGAGACAAATAGAAATGCTCAAAGGCATCCCGCGGTCCTATTTCTATGCACACAGTTTAAATTATATTTATTAAATAAAAAATAAGTAGCGAACGGTCGACGCCGGCATAAGAAAAAAATCGTATACGCCACACGTAGCGAAACGCGTGACTATTATCAGTTATTATTGCTCACGGATGCTTGTCGCCCTCGCCTGCGGCCGGAGTGTCACCAAACACCCGTGAACAAAAGTCGCACTTTCGCCCCTAGTGGCGTAATAAATTATTTTGTTCTGCTTTAAACAGTTTTCATCCCGCCTATATATTTCTTTTAACTTGTTTCGCATTACCTTTTTGCCCGCAGTATCCAATGCTGTTTTGCAATCAATGGAACACGCGTATAGCTTTCCTTTCTCCCCTTCGGTTCTATTATGAACTAAATTATTAATTTGTTATTAAATTATTAATTTGTTATTAAATTATTGATTTGTTATTAAATTATTAATTTGTTATTAATTATTATTTTGTTATTAATTATTAATTTGTTATTAAATTATTAAATTGTTATTAATTATTAATTTGTTATTAAATTATTAATTAGTTATTAAGTTGGTACGCAATTTAATTTACTTTTCATTTACGCGATTTAATTTCCTATGCGAGTGAATGTAATCTTTCTCAGATCTTCAATTTCAGATTGTAGTTTTCAAACCATCAACGCAATGAATATGCAACGACATACTGACTGATTTATAATTGGTTCGTGTATATATAGTAATAATCTCTAGTGGTGTGAAAATTTTCAGAAATCTGCTGGATTGACTCGTATAGGAAATTAAAAGTAAAAAATTAAAAATAAATAAAATTTTATAATAATTTCCATTAGTTACAATTATATTGGTGTATATAAAATATCTTGGTTTTCTGAGGAGAAAAAAAAACACATAAATGAAGTGGCTTACGTATAAATTAAAGGTTTTTTTTCCTGCTGCTTTGTGGCTATAAAATGTTTATAAGACAGGTGAAGCGCATCGTCTGATTGTTTTATTCCCTCCAAGCAGATACACCAAATGAATACACGATGATGATTAATTATCTTATATTATTAATTAAAATGAATTGTACAGCATTTAAGTTTTGTATTATTACAAATAAATAGAGCGAATGAGGGCCATATAAAAATTTAGTCTTTTCGAGGGATGGTTATTTTAAATTTAAATGTGGTCTACTTAACATTATGAGAAGGTTTTTAGATATATAATATAGTAAAGCTAGTTTTTACTGATTTTATCAATTTTTTCCTAGCGTCACATCTCAAGCAGTAACAGATTGTAATATGTCTCAGCAAAAAATAATTATAAATAAGTAATCGTGTATGTATCCATACTGTATAACATTATTGTAACGAGCGTGGTATTACCATCATTTTACAACTCAGTATAATTAATATGGTTTTTGTTATGTTTTTGTATCCATCTATATATGTACATAATATTTTTTCTTGAATAAAAACATTTTCTAAAATAAAATAAAAAAGAAGGTTTTTAGAATGAGTCATTTTATGACTTTTTTCCATTTTCGTCATAATAGCTACAAAAATTACAAAAATTTTATATAATATTTTAAAATCTATATTTATCCAATAATAAAATATTTCTTATATTCTATACAAAAAATTAAAATTTCTTCTATCCACGATTGTATCAACGATTTGCCGCCCTTGAATCGCGCGTAATATATGTGGAATTTATGAAAGATATGTACAGGTATGAGCAGGTATGGGTATATCCTTAGTCTTATATTTTTGCCACTTGGCGGCACTACTAGTGCGTACAATTCCGGATTCCGAGATCTGGCAAAAAAAAGCCGCAACGAAATCCAGGGTTGAATTTTTTCAAAAATATGTGCTCTTAGTTCTTCCGAATTTTTTCGAAAAGTAATCTCAATTATTGATAAATATAATGTCTTACCAATTGTTTGCATTTATTTTTTAAAGATGTTAACTTTAGAACAACCTGAAAAGCGTCAGTAGAAAATATAGAATTCACAGCCTGTCCCTTTTCTCCCCAAGTTAGCAAGAGTAATAGCTGCCGCCCAAGACCCCATCCCCCAATGTTGTTGCCTGCAGGACGCAGAACTGACTGCATTGCAATTATCCAAATTCTATTTCTCCAATGCACAGCAAAACATCGGCAAATGCAATTAATAGATTATAGAATATATAGCGCAACGATTAACCATGTACACATTATATTGCAGATATAGACCGATATGCATCCATATTTTATATCTCCAACTCTATATTTCTCTAATTTGTAGACTAGTGCTCTAGTTACTCTCTAGAGCATATATATATATATATATATATATATATATATATATATATATATATATATATGCAGGTGTGGGTGTTTGTGCCTGTGTGTGTGTGTGTGATAAGCCTTATACTAGAGTCTAGCTAGCCTCTATATAGCTAGCCTAGCAGTAGCATCATCACCGTCGTCGTTATGTTGAACTCGACCCTCGCCTGCTCGATTGAAAAAAAGTAAGAACCACGGCATAATAACAAAAAAAAAGAGATAAAGAAATCCATCGCAGAGTGTGTACGAGAGTATACACGCGAAGAGGAATAGAGAAAGCAAGGCAATCTTTTGCTAGAGGGTAAACATACACACGCAGACGATCTCTAGGATTTGTATAATATCAGCAACGTTTTCGTCGACGCTCATCCACCTCTGTATATATTTTTCCCTTTTATTTTCTTATTTTCTATGTTGTGTTTTTCTTAACTTAAGTCGAAAACCAAAAGCTGTTTTCTTTGCACAGTTTATTAAGAGAAAGAGAGGGAGAGAATGAGAGCGCGCCAATGTTTTTCTCCCTATAGTTTCTCTTTACTACACTCGGTGGTTTCACACTTTAACAGAAAGATATGACTACGAAATTTTCTGCAAAATTTACTTGCCTTGGTTTTTGTTATTAGTTTGTGAGGTGTTAAGTGATTACGGTTAATTGTATCAGTTTATGAGATTTAATGAAATAAGATTGATCCTTAGTGTATCATTAAATGCAGTGAGTAATTCAATAGTGATGCTTGTCCGTTTATTTATTTTGAGCCTGACAGAATAGTAGATTAACAGTATAATAAAGAATAATCTAAGTGTGTTAAATATAAATTCCTACTTTAAAAAGTAACGTTTCCTTAAATAATGGTACATGTTCACTTAATACTTTAAGCTTTTAACTAATAATGTGAAACTTCTTTGTTCTTTTTGTTTATTGTCTATTTTTAGTAAATTCTAATCAACTTCATAATACTCAATCTTATATTTAAACTTTTGTACTTTTACATGAAATTTTGGTACTCAGCATTTAACAATTTTAATATTTTACAGGTAAATTTATAATAAACAGAGAAAGTTGACTTAAAGACAATTGTTACACTGTGCGCCTCTTATATATATAATATATAACAATATTTGGAAATATTTTGAATCTGATGCATCTTTATTTGCATCACAATGTTAATACGTTAAGTTATAAATATAGAAGCTTTGGTAAGTTATTTAATTTTTTAAGTAAAAATAAAATCAAAATCTTAAAATATATTTTTAATACTAGCCTTTATAGTTATAAAAATTTGAATAAAAAAGCAAAACTGTATAATTTATTTCAGATCACATTTAATTGATAAATTGTATGAAGTAATTATTTTTTGATAAACATATGATTGAATACTTTTTTAAAGAATGTTATAAAACTAAAAGATATTTACAATTTATGCAGAAGAATATAATACTTTTTAATCCTTCTTGAATAAACATATAATGTGAATTAGCTTTATAGCTTCCTTTTCTTATATATGTTTATATTTTAAAGAGTTAATTTATTAATTTGTTAATGTATTATTTTAATTAAAAAAAAATGAACTATTATTCTTGCTTTATTCCTTCTACTTTAATTGGTTATATAATTTACTAAACACGTTATTAATTATGACTATAATTTTACTTTTTCTAGTGCCTATATTTAGTTGTAAAGGAAGACTAACCTATCATCGGTCAAACAAAATTATCTAATTGTAAAGATAAATTTCGTGCGATTGCTGAAAATGGATGATGAAGAGGGTTCGTCAAGTTCTGGTCCAATGTCCTCTCTCAATAGCCTCTTTACATTTACCAGTCCAGCAGTAAAAAAATTATTAGGCTGGAAACAAGGTGATGAAGAAGAAAAATGGGCAGAAAAAGCTGTCGATTCACTGGTGAAAAAGCTAAAAAAGCGTAAGGGAGCAATCGAAGAGCTTGAACGAGCTCTTAGTTGTCCTGGCACACCCAGCAAGTGTGTTACAATTCCAAGGAGTCTTGATGGTAGATTGCAAGTATCTCATCGCAAGGGGTTACCTCACGTGATCTATTGTCGAGTTTGGAGATGGCCAGATCTACAATCACATCATGAACTCAAACCACTAGAGCTATGTCAGTATCCATTCTCAGCCAAGCAAAAGGAAGTTTGTATCAATCCTTATCATTACAAGAGAGTTGAGAGCCCAGTATTGCCACCAGTTCTTGTGCCAAGACATTCCGAATTCGCACCTGGACACTCACTCTTGCCATTCCAGCAGCTTACTGAGCCTACTATGCCCCATAATGTTTCCTACTCATCCACGGGATTTAATCCTTCCGTTACGAATGCAGGTACTTCAATTTATTTTTCTTTTAAATTTTACTTTACTGTATTATATTATTATATTATATTGTACAATGTAAACTATTTCAATAACTTTTCATTGCTAAGTGCTACTAATAGCTCTAAATAAAGAAAAAATAACAAATTGGAAAAGATAATAAAATACTATTGAAAAAAAAATTGTATTCATTATACAATTATTTGTTTTTTTGCAACACTATAAAACTTGAATTGAAATACAATTAATACTAATAAACATACTAATGAAAAAAAATACACTAAGTGTTGTATATAAATAGAGAGGCTGTTTTTTAGAAATATAGTAATTTATGCAAATGTCAAAAAGCTTTTTATATATTAACCAATTTTCCCACTGGCATTTTGCATAGTTTCCAAGTTCCATAAGTTTTCCACAATATACACATTTGTTTTTCATACATTTATGATTTTTATCCATAATTTATATTCTTAGATATTCTCAAAGCTTGTAATAATATTGATAAACTAACTAATCAGAATGATTATTAATGTAATTGAATATTTGCAGTGACCTCCGGTGTAAATCCAACCTCGCCTATCTCGTCAGTCGGTTCCGTTCCTAGTCCGGGCTCGTCAACGAACAATCCTCAGAGCCCGTACGGCTCGAACGGTCTGCCGGAGACCCCGCCCCCAGCTTATTCGCCCCCCGAGGATGGTTCGCAGCACGGGCCCTCGCCGCCGCCCGACTCGACCGTCTCCAACAGCAGCGGCCCCGGCAACAATAACGGCGGCAACGGCACGGCCATGGACACCTCGACGACCCCGGAGGTAGCGCCCGTCTGCTACCAGGAACCGCCTTACTGGGCCTCGATAGCCTACTACGAGCTCAACTGCCGCGTGGGCGAGGTGTTTCACTGCCAGTCGCACTCGGTAATCGTCGACGGCTTCACCAATCCGAGCAACAACTCCGACCGATTCTGCCTGGGCCAGCTCTCGAACGTGAATCGCAACTCCACGATAGAGAACACGAGGAGGCACATCGGCAAGGGCGTCCATCTCTATTACGTCGGCGGTGAGGTTTACGCGGAGTGCCTGTCGGACTCGGCGATCTTCGTGCAATCGAGAAATTGCAATCATCATCACGGCTTTCATCCGAGCACGGTGTGCAAGATACCGCCCGGGTGCTCGCTCAAGATTTTTAATAATCAAGAATTCGCGCAGCTGCTCTCGCAGAGCGTCAATCATGGATTCGAGGCCGTGTACGAGCTTACAAAAATGTGCACCATTAGGTAAGTGGGCTCAGACATCGATCAAGAAAATTGCTACTTAAAAAATAATTAAATAAGTAAAGTGGATTGAATTTCAGAAGATTAAAAACGACTTGGGTATAAAACATTTTTAGAAAACATTAATAATGTTCTCACTGTAATCTTAAATATTATGTGATATATAATAATAATATATGAATAAATGATTAAAATAAGATCATTTACTTAACTTCTTAATTTATAAAAAAATAATTTGCAGTAAATAGATATTTTTAGAAACATATTTTTCTTAGCTGTTTTCACCTGCATTTATAAATTTAAATAAAATCAGAAAAGCTCGGGAAACAACTTTTAAAACTCATTTGTTTTTAATTATTTACAGAATGTCATTTGTGAAAGGTTGGGGTGCTGAGTATCATCGTCAGGATGTAACTTCAACGCCCTGTTGGATTGAAACTCACTTACATGGTCCTTTACAGTGGCTTGATAAAGTTCTTACACAGATGGGTACACCACACAATGCTATAAGCTCAGTGTCTTAAAAAAATCATCATAAAAAATTATAAAATGAGCTGGGCTTTACTGCACGCAGCAACTTGAAAGTGTAAATTTTTATTATTATTTTATTTGTTTGTGACTCGCGCAATATTTTTATGAATTTTATTTTGATTATTATTATATATTATGAGAATGAGAGAAAGAGAGATAATCTTTGATTTTATTTAGTATTTCTTTATGAATTGTTGGTCATATTTTGTTCTTCGTTTATTTTTCGTGCATAAACTCTAACTTCGATGAACTTTGCGAGAAATGTGTTTCGAGACAGTGTTAGCACGTAAGCGAATATAATTTTATATTAAAAGAGAAAAAACTCTATGAACTTTAAGTAGTCTTTGCGTATTTTTTTTCAATGATTCAAAGAAAAAATAAGCATAAGGAAAACGATAATAAAAACAGCGTAAAAGCTAGTGATAGGTATGAAAGTAAAATTATATTTAAAAAAATTTAATGTGAATTCTACGTAAATATATAATTTATTGTTGTACAGTTTAGAGAAAGATATTGTTCGATACATCGTGAACATTAATTATATCCATTGCAGCTGCTGAAAAAAGTATGCTGGAAATAAAGTATTCGATACTTTTCAAATGAAAGTTTGTCGATAGTAAAAATTTATTTCGCTTATTACCGATGCCTTTTTAAAAATTTTAATATTGAAACTTGACTGTTAATGAACGTCCTAAAAAGTTGATAAAATCATGAAATAACCTTACGTAAGGTGCCTTTTTTTAATGAGATTTACAATAATCAAAGGGAGGCCTTTTTACTGAAACTTTTATTATGAAGTAAACAAAGAAAAAAATGAATTTTTATGCCAAAGCTGCCTGCAAAATAAAATGTATGTTCGCACATCATAGATTTACTATGCTATATAACTATATTAAATTAGCTATTTTTCGACCAGCGACATTTTTTCTTTTTTGCTTAGCAAACGCGCTGCCTAAAATAAAATTCAAAGCCAACATAAATTATAATCTTTCATGCGGAAAGTATTAATAAATGTTTGACTCTCAATTACGCATATATTGAGAATAATATGCGTTTATAAATAACGACAATACTTCATTCTAAACGTAACAAATAAAAAAGACAAAAATATACAAAAATATTTTAAAACTACATGTCCAGAAATACATCGACGTTTAAGTATAGAATGAAAATTATGAGATTAGTGGTAGAAGGTTGATTATAACTCAAAAAACCTAATGAATGACTTTAAACTCGCTTAGAAAAAAATGTCCATTTTCTTGCGACAAAGTTACCTAATTAAATAAAAGGTGAATAAATTAGTAAATGTTTAACGTAATTTTTTCAATATATATAAGTATTCTTAAAATTGTAAAATACAAGATAAAAATTATGACACGAAGCCGTTAGATTGCTAGATAAACCATTCCATAAAAAAAAATGTTACGATGTAAAATAAGTTTTTTGTCAATCGTCAAATCTGTTTGAGGTCTGTGTATGTATAGTGAAAAAAAGTGTTATAAATAATACGTATGTATGAACAAAAATCAACGTGGCTTGTCGAAATGCAAAAATTCACGTTCAATTTTTCATCAGTGTATTAAAAAAAAAAGAAAAAGAAAAAGAAAAAGAAAAAAACAAATGGCGTTCAAAAAAGTTCGTCAAATATTAGGAAATAAATTATATCATCAAATACATATGGTATCGAACAACCTTTACATAGAATCAAATTAAGAAATGTGATTTCTAGCTTGTATACTTACAGTGAGGAAAGTAAGTAAGTTCTTCTTGTTTCTTTTTCATTCTTTATGGGTCTGTAATAATCCAAACAATAAGTCTTACATATACAAAATGTACATTAAGTTCTTTATTCCTAAAATTTCATATAACATAGATTTAATATTATTTTATATCTTTCACCTGCCATTAAGAAATCTCGAAATATGTACTCCTCTACCTTATGTATCGAACGCCCCGTACAAACATGCATCACACTATCTCAATTCGTGCTCTATTGATATGTTAGAACTTGAATTTTTTCTGCTTACAGAGACGAGGGTAATTGTGTAATAAGCAAAGTTGCAAATTCCTTTTTAATTCTTGTTTTTTTTTTTTTTTTTTTTTTTTTTTTTACGAGTCGAGAGCAATTAACGAGTTACTGTCGTACATTGGTAAGGCCGTGATTAGAATTTTACGGACTTTCGTTCAAAATAACAGTATATCAGCGCGTATTTTGTTAATTTTAGCACAGTTCTCAGTCGATTTTTAAAAAGGGGCACATTGTATATTATGACATTCAGTCGAAATATCGTATTAATTGAAGGTGATAAATCTTCGATAAAATTTATTTTTACGGCTTTGTAATACCAGTCACTTTTCGGTTTCGCTCGTTTTCTTTTTTGTTTAGACAATTGCCACTTCTTAATTTCGATTATCACCTACCTTATCCGTCTGCAATAACTGGACGATTTTTAACGAGGCTTCGTTAAAATGTTTACGTGCAAAGGAAGAGAGCGATCAGCTTTTGCATCGCTTCTGTTATCGATCATTCGTCCACGTTAAAATTTCTCACAGCTGACATTAAAATCACGCCTCACAGCCAAAAAACAACAACATATAAATAAACTAAAATAAACGTAGTTATTATTTTTTATTATATACATATGTAGTAATTTTGATAGAAAAAGACTGTATGATAAATATATTCCTTATTTAGATTAGTCTGTAACGATTCCTGCTTAGGTTTTAATTATACGGAGAAAGAGAAAAAAAACGAATCCGTAATCATTCTTATAAAATCGCTCGATCAGATTTACTTGAAGAGCAAATCTGATGTAACGTAATTTTCATTAGCTCAATTGACGGCCGAGTTCAGCCGATAACGATTTATCTTCCGGACGTCTATACTCAAAGTATAAAGTATAAAGATCTCAATTAGAATAGTATTAAGGATGTTCATTATTTAGATAATACGACGCGAGCAATTGATCATATAGTATGTATAATAATAAACATAAGTGTAAGTCTAATTAAATACTCCCATTTTATTAGCCGAGAAATTATGAAGGTCTTGTAATATATATATATATATATATATATATATATATATATATATATATATATATACATACATATACATAAAGTCCACTTGATAGCTTTCGTTCCTCGCCATATAATCCGCATACCTCGATCATACTATCCCAACTCAGTTAAACTGCCATTACTATCTTGACTAACTTGTAACGCTTTTATCATTATTGCTTGTTTAATACGTGACGATTATCGAAATTTGGAAATTGCAGCCAGTACGTTGCGCAGTTAACGGCCTCGCCATCGATCTTTGTCGCGTACAAGCACAATCTACATTTATTTCATTATGTACGACGGATCGGTTTTATCGGAACTGCGCGTCTCGGCGACCGATTTCGCGCGACTGCGACGATAAACAAACGTTTGTTGCTCCACCGTGGCCGAAAGCAGCGGTTGGGATTTCACACGACTGGGCGCACGGCGATTCGCGAATGTACATATTACGTATAAGATACTTTCTCGCTATTGTGTAAAAAAATGAAAGAAGAGGCGTAATAAAAATAAGAAAAAATAATAAACAAAAAAAAAAAAAAAGAACTTCGGTAGAAAGAAACAAGAAAAAACTAAACGATACTTCGACGTATACATCCTGAACTATAAGTACCAAGCTAAATTTTTTAATATATAGCCTTTTTTGTTTTTTTAATTGTAAAGGTTTTTCGGATGAAACGAGAGGCGCGAAAATCTATTTATAATAAATAAAAGTGTCGGATGTGTGTAGAAATTATATCGGTGGTGAACTATTAAAAGAATTATGCAAGCTGTAGTAGAAAAAAAAAGGAAATAAATAAATAAATAAATCAATAAAAGAATGTTCATATATAATAGAAAATGTTCTAACGAAGGAATCTGCAAGGCATTCTCGTGGAAAAAAAAGTCGCGGCAGCGCGATCGAACCCCTTCTCACGTACCTTATTAAGGAAAGTTTTTATTTTCGAAATACAATGCGTTTTTCTTTCATTACGATGTGTGTGTGTGTATGTATGTGTGTGCGTGTGTGTGTGTGCGTGCGTGTCCTACGTGCGTAATTTGTGATTCGTTTAGAATGATGTAAGCTTGGTATGTGACGGCGAATGCGAAATGTCAACGATCCTCGCGTATCAGTTCTGATTTTTCGAGTAAATATATTATTATTATTATTATTATTATTATTATTATTATTATTATTATCGTTATTATTTTAAACGATTACCCTTCAAGTAGAAAGTATTTCTATATATCCGGAAAATGATTTTATTTTAATAAAAGTTGCGCTTATTATTTGTCGATGCAACCACCACATATTTTTAAATGGACCATCACAATAAAAAGACATGTCACGGATAGTTCGAGCACTCTACGTTCGAGCGACTTCGTAAACATTAAAAGTACGTTCTCATTGTTTATGTAAGATTTTTAAAAACTGTTTTACAAAAGTAATCTAGAATATAGAAGCATTTCTGTAAACTTTTTCTGAACAATTATAAAATATTCGTTATTTTAGTTGAAGGCTACGTTTAATTATTGTACAAGTGTAAGTAAGCTATGAGCAAGGGTAATTGCATTTGTAATTCAGCGTCTGTCATTATGCTTGCTTATACTTATTTAAAAGTGTGGTAAAATGTTTATTTTATAATTATAAAAAGTTTAAATATCAATCATAATAGGCCTACATTACTTCTGTAAACTGTAATCTATGTATAAATAGTAGATGCCAAATTAAAATACAGTTATAAAGTACAAAAATATCAATTTATTGTGTATTATATATAATTTCATGTAACTTTAGATATTTTCTACATATGTCATAAAAAATATTCAAATATAACAGTAATTCCTTATTATTCTTATGATTAAATATTTTTTACATTTTTTTTTTAAATAAGTTTTCACTCACAAATACAATACTATATATAGAAATTGGCAATGAGGAGATTAATTTAAAATCACACCGACGTACATGCATGCACACGAGCACACAGATCTATATATATATATATCACACGTACACATGCACGCACGTATAATGCCAAAGTAAAATTAACATAACATGTAATCTTCGATAAAATTATCAAATTTAACATCGATTATAGAAAACATATCAACATACTCATGATAGAATTTTTAGTACTATTATACCTATACATAAAGTAAACCGATAAAAACAATGACTCAAAATGGCGGTACTGTTGGTTTGACGGTGTTTTTTTTTCTCACACACCTCAGTAACTGAGAGATTGAAATATTTTGTTCGCTAGAATCGACAAAAGTTAAATTTTAGTCCATTCATAAATCAACAAATCAAAAATTCGAAATGAAAGAGGATAAATCTTGAATTTAAAAGTAAATCTAAATGACTGCGCATTTCTCATGGCTTTAAACGTTAATTGTGTGATATCGAGTATTCGAATGCTTGCACATGTCACTTGTCACAAACGCCACCAACTCAACAAAACGATACAATAGTAGAACGCTTACTAAAATAACGACTGTTCCTTATATAGCGAAGGTTGAAGATTCTTACGATTCAGTAACATTAGTTCTTATTATTCGAGCAGAAGTTTTTTCGTCGAATATAGTTTGCATAATTAATCGGGTTGATGCTATAAATTAAGAACAAAACGGTGTGGATTTTTTTTGCAAGATTTTGATATTTTTTAGACTCTCGTTCTGGCTGTCTCCTCCGTTCCTCCAACCCCCTGTCTCTCTCTCTGTCTCGCACCACCCTCTATCTTTCTAGATAGATGTGCAATAATCTTATCCAATATCAGTATGAGAATAAATTGAGAATTATGGGTTTTCCAAGGCCTTATCTTGAGCTTGCACTTTTAGTTTCAGAAATTTTTCAAGTACACATACGATATAAATAAACTTAGGTCATACGTATGAGGCAAAAGGGCTGTGAAATCAAATATATACATCGTGCTTTTGATTTTATTTTCTTTTTTAATTTAAACAAAATGACATGACTATTTTATTATGTTTATTAACCAGCCGACAGACAAAAACTAAAATATGAAAAGGAATAAATCAGTTACGTGCTTCTGGAGATGGATTATGTTTGTTTTCGAAACTTCTGGAAAGAAGATTTTAAAACAAAAATACATAAGAGTAAGGTGTAAAATATAACTTCGGGAGTCTTATGCCATTTATAATTACACTTTTATGATTCGAAGTGTACATCGTTGCTTTTGCTGTGAATTTTGCACTGTCACACGTTTGACTCGCTACAGCGATATTTACATGCAGTTTTAAAGTCATACTATATCTATGTAATTCGACTTTTTTTCTTAACAAATTTCGCTTTCGGCAGAAGTTTATTCGGCAAAATTCACTCCGTTCGTCTTTTAGTGCTCCGGTGAAGAATATCATGGCAAACACTGTCCAAAATTAGTTTCTAATAATGAAAAAATAATAGCCAATATAGCAAACACATTATTAGACATGGTATATTGTAGAATTTTAAAAGCGTTTCGCACGAAGTCGCGGATATTTGACTGAAATAATCACGCAGTTCGTGCTCTGTACATTTTTATTCTAGAACTTCTACTTTTTGATAAAAATCAAATTAAAGATAAGCATTCTGAACTTTGAGTTAGTTGACATTAATAAGACGTCAATGGAATGTGTCAAAAATGACGGATGAGCATATTGCTGGAGGATAGATCGGAAAATTAATTTAATTAAAAAAAAAGTTACTTTTTAATTGTTTTTATAATAAAGAAAATAATCTGAAATCTGAATATTATATACACTCATCTACATTATAAAAAAAATTTTTCATACGATCGGGGACTAAAATTATTTTATATATTGTTGATAAAATTATATCTTAGAAAACAAAAGTAAAGAGTATTGAGACGGTATACGATATACTTGTTTTTAGAAGAGTGGCCGCATAAATCTTCTGTTTATTCATAAAGTTCTCAGAGAAAAGTAAGAAAAGGCAGAAACATGTATATAGATAATTCGATATTGATCAATTGTTATTTGCTGCTAAAAAGTGGGACGGGCAGTGTTTTCTATTTTTTCGAAAATATGGAATAATCATCCCTATATCAAATGGTTAGGAAGTAACTAAAAGTAAGGATGCTTTCAATTGTTCTGTAGTAATAAGAATGGTTTTGCCCTGAATGTTGTTCCCATCAAAACTGATTATAATAGATTTTTTCATATTCTTTTTGATCCAAAAGATCTCAATATTTTTTTTACAAATATTAAAGTTGTGTGTGTGTATTTTTCTAGGGATGATTTCATTTCGACCTCTTAGCGCCCTTGAAGTGAGAGGGAGCTAGTTTACAACTTGGGAAAGGCTTGGATATTAGTCAAAATCTATCATAAATTTTTTAAGGTCAATGTTACAGAAAAAAACAAAGCGAGGATTATGCTTATATCGATTGGTCTTTAAAAAATTTTATTTTGCTACTGTCGAATTTAAATCCTGGCGAAAATCGCATGGCTCATTTATCTTTATTTATCACAACGAGTGATTTAATACAAAATATATATATATGTATATATATTGATATATGCTGGACTGTAAAGATGGGACCGTCCGTAAATTACGAAGTCAATAACGTAGGTAAGGGCTTCCAGTAAAAAGTTACACGTAGAATGTTTTTATAATTGTAAGTTTTCAAATGTTAATATACTCGTAAAATGAATTGACCGAGCACGATAATCGTGAAATTTCTATTTTTCGGTGTCCTATAATGTTGCTGTCATTGTGCATTTGTATAATTCCAAATGTGCGGAATGGTACACTGAGAAAAATGACAGTTCTACGGGTTTTTTTTTCTCTCACGATAAACGTTCGTTCGAGGCCATCATCAGGAGCGGCGAAATGTTTGATCCGTGGCCTCTACGATTATTGCCGATACCCACATCGGCGTGCGTAGAAATTATGGGTAAAAAAAAAAGCAAGCCGGAATATACTTTCGATTCTTCGTAAATTTATATTCGACAACTATATAAAATTTTTCATTTTATATATGGCCAATAAAAAAATTTTAGCGATATACCACGCGCTTAAAAAAATTCTGGGTCCACGAAACACGTGGGTTTTTTTTTTGGATTGAACAAGACAATGTTGAATTCCTTTTTGTTTTCATATTGTAAACATTGAGATTGACTAACGCAAAAATCCAGACGTGCATGTGGACATACGTATTGGGTCGCCTGGCATCAGCTGCATCTTAAGTTGGCCGGCAGAGTGGAAAGAGAAGAAAATAGATAGATAAACTTTACTAACTTTAGTACCAAAGGAAAAGGAGAGAGGGGGAGGGGGGCATAGCATATTGGGCTTCAGCAACTGATATAGCGTCGCTAAAATATTCATTATGAACAATAGTTAAGGAAAAATTGCCAAAATATCAAGTAAGAAAACGTTAGAAAAATAAATATTATTGAAATATGATCACACTGCAAAAATCCATTCTAAATTGAAATCTAAAATTAATAAACATAATATAATAATAATATAAGATAATAATATAAGAAGTAGATAATTCTGACGAGCGGGCGCTTTTATTATTCAAAAATATAGAAAATTTCTACCGTCCATGAAAATGATAAATGTATCCTTTTTTTTATACTTTCTAAATCTGGATCAGCGAAAACAACTGGGACTTTTATGTAAATTCAATAACTTATGAAATTTGTGACTAATTTACCAAGAAGTAGTCAAGGGATTAAATGCATTGCATAATTCCAGTAATTTTTACCGAGTGCCCATAAGTTTGATTAGAACTTTAATAAACTATTTCAACATCCAAATAAATAAATTACTTAATTCATAAAAATGAAATATAAGTATTATGTGGAAAAAAAATTGCGCAGAAATTATAGAAATGGAGGAATACAATCGAGAATAAACTACTGACGGTTTACAAGAGAAAGCAATTTATGGACAACTCCTAAACTGGCGTAAAACAGGCTTTTTTTGCGGACACGCTCCTTTCGTCTTCTGTTTGAATTTTTGAAATTCCATCTTTATCGGAGTATGATAGAGGCGCTTTTAATCTACAGGAGTTTCAATTTAATATATGCGAATTAATCTTATATATACATTTGCCAAATCGGATGATTATTCAGCGTGTGTTTGTGTGCACGCTCGTATACGCGCGTCATTTATATTGTTATTAATTAAATAATTATTAAACAATAGTTCGTCACTTTTGTGTTATACTATAATTATTATACGCTTTAATTAAAGGCCACGGAAAATGTCGGGCTATATATAATCGATGAAACGTTATATGATAAATTTTTCTAATTTTCATTTATTAATCGAGAGTTTGCAAAAATATCCAATTCTATACATTTCTGATTATGTACATTATATTACATACGTGCAGATCCATTAATATTGTATAAATGCAATATGAATTTTTTTTTTGTTACTACATCTGTTTATATATTTATACATATATAGACGGCTCGAAGTTTTAACATGTCACTGTCGATTTATTCAATTGGTATTTCGCAATTTCGTTTGGACATTTTATTCGGTTATTATTCACCGCGGTAGACTAAATATAATAGATAACTGAAAAGAAGTTACATAGTTTTCTGCACCTCATCTGCTTGCAATATCAGAATAAACAAACGTATAATTATTAAAACATAGTAAAAAGAATTTCGCCTGAAAAATAGAAAATGTTAAAACGTCTTTTTTTGCAGATAAAGAAGGCAAAGTGTGCTAAGCAAACTGCGTGAACGATAGAGAGGGGGACAATCTTGATGTTTGATAAAAAAAAAATTAAATGCCTCAATATCAACAAAGATATAGACCTTAATCGTCTGTCTCCGCTGGACAATATCGTCGATATGCATAAAATGATTATTGAATATAAAAATATGAATTTCCGTGTTCTCCGTTAAATTCACCCTCAATTTTTAACAATTATAAATTATTATATATACATAATAGATTATATATTATAAATCAGAGATAGTAAAACGATATATGTGTCGTACAATATTCTAGGAAGCTTTAATAATAAAAATAAGCATTGTTATATATATATATATATATATATATATATATATATATATATATATATATAGTTTAGGCAAACTTGTTCTGATAGGCTGATTATTGTTAAATTTAAAAATGTTTTTCACCAGGCACATAGTTAAAAATTATAAATTTCCAGCAGTTTGAAGATTTTATATTTTTAACTTTTGGTCGACTTCGATTTTGTTAAAGAGATATACATAAAATCATCCATCGTTCTTTTGGCTTTTAAATATATTAAATTTTAAATATAATTAAATATATTTAAATATATTTGGTTTTTAAATATAGTAAACATATTATATTGTCAAAGAGTCCGTAAGTTCGATCCATAAGTTGGGCCACTGAGCAGGCCTCCTCGACGACCAGGCCTGGGTCTGTAGATCTCCTCCCCCCCTCCCAATCGATCCGAGCCTAACTATCAACTTTCTACTTTCAATTAATTTTTCAGCTCCACCATGCTATTAATTTATGAACTTACCTTCTCGGTGTCGCTATCTAGAGAATCATTTTGGACAGCTGGATACATTTTCTACATCATCAACAGTTTTCATATATATTGTTATTGTCATCCTTAATACCGAATAATATATACTGTAGTAAGCTAGGTCAGACATTAACAGCGAACTGATTCACTTATATTATATTCAATATATATGCGATGGGCTAATATTTCAATAGTGAATCAGTTCGCTGTTAATGTCGGCCCTAGGTTACTTCAGTGTATATTATTAGGTATGAAGGATGACAATAATATATACTTGTAAAATAATCCAGAAACGTTTAGAAAAATCGAAAAAATCGCCCTTCCACGAACCTTTGATTTATTCATTCATTTTTTTTTTTTTTGCTTTTTACCGCGAACCTCGCTTTGTGCAATTTTAGGCTATTATATATGGCGTGTATCCAATTCAATATTGATTTGGAAACGATCCATCCTTCTAAAAAGAATTGTGTAATAAACGATTTCCTTCGTAAAGAGAGAGAGAGAGAGAGAGAGAGAGAGAGAGAGAGAGAGAGAGAGAGAAAATACAAAATTACTTATGTATATATGGTCAAAACGAAAAGAAACTGCTATCGATTACTTTATCATACGTCTCTCTATTCGAACTACTGCTCTTGGCGAATTCGGCGCATACCTATTAATATTATTATAATGTGAAGATTCAGTTCTTTCGACTCTCGGTGGGAAAAAATGAACGAATATTCTACAAAAAAGAATAGAGAGTTTATAAGGAGTGAATTTTATCCAAGAGAATGATATATTAGTCTGGAGTACATTAATTATCGATTTGCAAAATAACGCGGTTGAAAACCACGCTTGTTAAAGACGATAAATAAACACGCACATCGGATAAAGAGTTAAAGCAGTTATATGTAAAGAAAATAAATAGTACACAAAGAAAAGATACCTCGAGTGGCGATAAATACCCTATAACTCGGATAAGCTTAGAACAAGTATCGCTGTATATAGCGCATATATCTTTCCGAGGAGATTCGAAAAGAGTATAACTCTACAACTCGACAACGTACGGGTACTTTACTCTTATCTTCGATTTTTTTTATTGCTTCCTTCCTGGCTTAACGCGCTGTTGATTTTGTTATCGACTGTATACCTCCTTTGATATTAGCTACCGGAACAAAATAAACATGCGCACAAATATTCCCAGGAACAACTTTGATTCTGCGATAATTTATACATTATAATACATCCGCAAACATACAATTGAATTAGCACTACCGTCAGTTGAGGTTCAGTTAAAAATGTCAATTATCTTAGAACACAAGTTTTGGCAAATAGGCAATACATGCCATCATTTACATTGTCCCGATGATCTTTGACTCGCTTCAAGTAATCAAACACTCACAAATGGATTTCGTTGTGTCGTTGAAAAATTGGACATAAAAGTCCTAGGTGAATGATAATTTTTTGACATTTGAATTAGGATCAATCTCGCAGGCGTCGATTTTCAGAAATATTAAAAATAGATTCATATTCTGGCTAAGTATAGTTTAAAACAATTATCGCGTAACATTTTGGAGCAACTATCTAGACGTTCAAGGACTCTCCGGATGATCTTATGAAAAATAGAATTTTGCTAAAACTTTACAATAACTTCTTCCGAGCTTGGAGATGCAATTTTGTATATAAACAATTTTCTCCGCGGTAAATCACTAACCAGTTTCCATTACTGAGTGAATTTATTCATCGGAGTTTATAGACCGAAGTACAGATTTCCGATGTTCCAAGATTTACGAAAACAGCGTATTTTATAGCTCCAATTTAGTGGAGTAATATATACTACACTAAACTTACTATACACACACACACACACACACACACACACACACACACATAAACTAATATTATATATAGTGTATAACGAGCGCGTAAAGGTAATTTATTATCAATTCTCAATTATCATACTTTGCAATCGAGCCAGCCTTTATAAGCAATGGAAAATTCTGATTTGCAAGATCATGATCCGCAAAAAAAACTCTCTCTATAAAATTGATCTGTCACCAGAAAAGAACTTCCCATCGATAAGATTAGAGAAATTATTCTCAAAGTTTTATGATAATTGCCTGAAAGACATTTTCCATAAAGTCAGATACGGATAACTGTTTCTTGATAATCCTGGAAAAAGATGGTAAGCCGCGCCTCTAAATAATAATGTACTAGATTAATCGGAAAATATATCAGATTAAAAAAATAAGTTTAATTAAAACTTTTTGGAGAGATTAGAACAGGCAACTTCTCGATGCAAATGGATGCAACAAGTTTAACAGACAGAAATACTTAATTACAGTTATGTCTTTATCAGATATTACTGGAGGATAAAAGCTATATGAAATCATATTGCTAAATCGAAACGTCTCTTAAAATTCTTTAATGCAGAATAAGACGAAGGCGACGTTGAAATTATATATTGCGCGACTGAGCTGATTCTCGAAAGAAAACTACAGTTGAAAAGATTTAAAAAAACTGTTTGATAATCTTAGTCATATCTTTTCAGCGATAAATTTTCGAGTTTTTATTGGTAGATATATCTTGGAAACCCTTATGCGCTATATCGTCAATACAATATAGCAAGATCGATCTACTATATTAAAACTCTTCTGCATGCAAAAGTGAAGATAATTCACTTCGTTTATTTTATTAATTAATGTTAGATATACATATTTATGGCAAAAAATTAAAAAAAATTTTATTGGGCTTCGAAAATGTGAAGTTATAAGTAACTGATATATCTCTTTATACATTGTTCCAGATCGTTCCAAAACTTTTATAATTTGATTTAGACGATATGTCCTTGCGAGAATCGAGCATTCGAGAAGCTAAAAAGATTGTAAAATAATGAGTCGGTCATAGGACTTGATATAATATAAAAGAAACGATGGCCTGGTTTTTTGATTAAACGGAACGTATAAATATCCAAGTAAACGTCTATGAGAATTCTTAATTCCGTTTTCACTTTCATATATTAAATTCTTGTAAGTGCTGCAATTGTTGCCAATGAAAAAGATAAATTAATTCACTATGAAATAAAATGGAGACATGTTAAATTGGAGTTATTTATACATTAGAGTCTGATGTAAAATTTCTTTGCAGCAAAACTGTAAGAATCTCACTAATGTTAAATAATAATTATTTTAAATATCGAAGCAACTTTTCAACCAAAGTATTTCATATTTGACTTTTATAATATCATTGTACACGTTTTCATATTTTACTTACTATATATTAGCTCCATAAATCCCTAGTAATTTACTTGAAAATGTATGATTCCCATGACTTAAATGAACATTTAAATTATTTTTAGTTGCAATTATTTACAGACGTTCTTTTTTAACATCTATATATATACTGACACAAAATATCTGTGTCAATAAAATATTGATAACAGATTATCAGCGTTATATAAAGTATATATATTTACAATAAATTTAGATCTTCTACGGTGATGAAATGATACGAAATCTAGAAGAATTTGTGGAAGAAAAATAAGGAAAGAATTAGAATCATAATAAAAAAAAAATTAACTAAATTATAATGGATTCTAATGAATAGCACACACGACAATAGATTTGCAAAATTAAAATATATAATTTTGAAAATTCATTTTATTTCATAATAATCCAACCACACTAGAGGAACCCTTAGCTTTTATAGTTTACCCGTCGTCCTATTGATGCGCCCAGCTAGTAACCTAGGGAAAAACGTTACATTTAATTAACTTCTTAATTTTCTTCGCACATTTTCTTTACTTAAATTTATAAAATTAAGTGAATTATAATATATATATATATATATATATATATATATATATATATATATTTGCACGAATCAGAATTCTGTCGTGCAGCTTCGAGTCTAATTGTACGTTCATCCCCCGTGAAAACTAACAAAGTTTGATCTCGAATTTCACTATAGGCATTTTTACAATCCTATAGAATTACACTTTTACGTAAGCCTATCATTAGTATCAGATTTATTCTCTTCGTTTTTTCGTATCAGAATGTCATTACGGATCTCATCAGTTGCTGGATAAAATTTCGCGCGCGCACTATGCGCGTGAGTTCGATCGATCTGTGTCTTTAAAAATTACGGTTCGGCAAATTTTTTTTTTTTTCTTTCTCAGCTGTCGCGTTCTTGTAAATAGGCAGGGGGGGGGTGGCCTTGATATAGCGAGCGCACGCGGCCCATTGTATCGTCGAACAAGACGATAATTAAGAGTGTACGAGCAGTATTCGTCTTGGTAAAACGCGTTTCATGTAATCTCCATATATAAAAGAGCAGATGTAGGAAATCTTTAATGTTTAGGCTACTGCGCCTGTTTTATTTGCTCCAGCTTGTAAGATGGAAGATTTTTTTAAGTTGTAAATTATTTTTTTAAAACATCCTAGAGTAGTGTATTTTTGACATTTATTTTATGATTAAATTTGATTTATTACGCCCACATTTGAAATAGTACATCTATTAAGTAAACTAACATTTTTTTCATTGCGATAAGATCAAATAAAAAATTAGTTTTAAGCTTCAAAGGTATTTATAAAAAGTGTTCACGATATTATAAATCTCCATCAAATGAAATCCAGAGGTGCCAAGGTGTTCCCAATACACTTTTATATCTTGCAATACGTCTTAAGATTGTTAAGAAATTACAGGAAACTGAATTTTCTCAAAAAAAAATATACGAGAATAAATAACATAATTTTCCAAGAAATTCCAATTATAAGCTTTGCATTTCACTAAATTTTTATAGTTTCTGCGTTAATTCTCCCAGTGCGTTAATTCTCACACTTACAGTACGGAACAAAATTATTCTCACTAAATTAAAAAAGGATCATTTTACTTTCGTTAAATCCGTAATTCTCATTAGTAACAATGACATAATACATTAATTTCTTAAGTAATTTATAATTTTTTTTTTTTTAAGAAATGTTTGTTCTTCTAATTTGCATCGATTGATAATAGAAGCAAATTATTTTTACAAACAAAAAGTAAGCTTGTCAAAAGCAGTTATCCTCCTGTTATCTTATATATAATTTAAAGCCGACAGTACTTCGAGAAGAAAAAAATTCAGTCAAGAGCTCGATTAAGAGCGTGCTGTAAGAAAAACAGTTGATTATTCTACCACCCGAATTCTAAAAGTTTCTTAGACGAGCTCGTGCATGATAAATAATGTTATTGATTCTTCATTCTGAAATTACTAAATCATTCGTCATCAGGTGTCGTTAAAACGTTAAATTACGCTCTACACGTGCCTGTAATAAAAGAAAAATGCTTATACGTATTAGCGTTGGGAAAAATTGCGACCGCGACCGAGTTGGTGGATCGCATATACGCGAACATCAGGTGTGCGCCCCACATATGCCTATATACATATACAGAAGGATGATGTAGAACGAGGGGCGTACCAGCAGGCGCCCGTCGCGCAATATCGCACGGGGGTAGAGCACAAAGGAGAACGAGCATACGCACCCGGTGAGGGAGAGAGAGAGGGGGGAGGAGGGGAGAGAAGGAGGGAGAGAGGGACCAACTATATATATATATATATATATATATATATATATATATATATATATATATATATATCTAGAAAAGCACTGTATCGCCTGGTGAACGCGCGCGCATCGCAGCGGTGCGCAAGAGTCGCCGGCGCCGGAGGCAGCCCGTATAAACCTATAGGTGCGCGCGCGCGTATGCGTGTGTGTTGGTGTGCGAGTAAGGGAGGGAGAAAGGAAGGAAGGGAGATGCGCGGAGGAGAAAGCGGGACAGAAAGAGACTGGCGCCGCCGCCGCCGCCGCCGCCGTCGCTATACCACCGCGCGCGCGCGCGCTCGCGCTCACCCAAATCAATATCGCGCTCCGTCCGTCCGCCACCGCGCTGGCACGGTCCGAGTTTCGCGGGTCAGCGTCGCGCGCGCATCTCACGCTCCCCGTACGCGTCGCCTCCAATTATTAATCGTCGCTGTTGATTTTTTCCTTCGCCCCAACCGCCCCTCACCGCCGACGGAGACACTCGTCCCGCAAGGCGCGCGCGCGCGCGCACCTCCCGCGGCTGCGCCTGCGTGCCCTTACGCGTATACGCGTACGCGGTGTGTTTACGCGTGCAGATCGATCGCGCGCGCGCGCGCGCGGGGCAGCGCGCCAACGTCCTCTTCTACGGGGCTCGCTCGCGCGCGGAAGTGCCGCGGGACACAGAGGACGAGGCCAAGGGGTCGCGGCGTTCGCGGAGTGTCGAGCGGGGAAGAATCGCGGCGACGGTAATACCGAGCCGCTGGGGGGGAGGGAGGGAGGAAAGAAACGCGCGCAAGAGGAGAGGTCCGCGCGAGGATGCGGAGGACGAGCGGCGGCCCGTGGCGGCAGCCTCGTCGGCTTCGCGCGTAGGCCACGAGGCAGGCTATCACTGCCGTCGGTCCCGCTGCCGTCGCGCAGGGAGGCGAGATCGTCGAGCAGAGTGTGCTGGCGCGAGTGCGAGTGCGCGCACAGCAGCGTTACGCATTATTGTTATATAGACGGATAATACGGTGAGCAGCAAGCGGCGAGCGGCAGAGGAAGACGGCGGCAGCCCTCTCGACCGACGTCGCAGCAGCCCCGCTGGTCCCTGAGCGACGCTCGCCGCCCGGGACGACCCGCCGTCGACGACATGGCCAAGGTGAGCGACGGGGTATAGCGCGAGGAGATTCCCAGATCGCTGTCTCTCACCCCTTCCCCTCGCCCACCTGCCCAGCTTACGTACGTTATCGCGGTCTTGGCTCGTCCTTGTCCCCCTCCCCCCTCCCCGTCCCCCATCCTCCTCGGCGTCGGTTCTGGCGCCTCGTTCCTTTGTGTACAAATTCACGTATACGGATGCCTACAGGGTGTTGATACTGCTATATATGTATATGGTATTTCCGCGGCACCCCAGCGCGAGATCGCGCGAAAATCTCGCACGATGGTGTACACGGGAAGGTAGCGCGCGGCATCGGAACGCACGAGGGGAGGGCTGCAGGGAAAGGGGGACAATATGTCACTGGCCGCGGCTGATGGATACTGTATATGTATATATATATATATATATATATATATATATATATATATATATATATATATATATCTATAGCTACATCAAGTTATATAGTACGCCAACCCCGCGAGTGCACCTGCTGTGCTGTGCCTTCGCGTGTGTATCTGTATATATATACACTCTCTTTGTGTACACCGCAGTACAGGGTATAAATGTTATGTGTGGCTACGCGTATAAATCGTGTGTGTGCATGTGTGTGCGCGCGCGTGTGTCGGTATAGCTCTTGCCCACATACACGCCGGGTTATTATATATACCAGGAAAGAAAGAAGCAGGGCCGGCTGGCAGGATCGCTGCAGCTGCTGGTGGCCTGCGCCCCCCCCCCCGTCGCGGATGGAGGATGAATTTTTTTCGAGTCGTGCTTGTCGATGTATTGCGAATTTCGTTTCGGTGCCCCGCGGTCCCGACCGATACGAGTATCGTGAAAGTCGTATATAATATTTTGCCGAGAGAACGACTTTGCGCGTCCCGACATCACCATTTGAAAATACTATTGTTCTTTGTGTCCTATGGCACGTGTGTGTGTGTGTGTGTGTGTGTGTGTGTGTGTGTGTGTGTGTGTGTGCGCGCGCGCGCGTGTGGGGGTTATACACAAGGGGGCTTTTGAACTGTTTTCATCTTCTATATTCCAAAAACCTACACACCCAAATCAAATACATATGTGCTAGAACAATGCGAGGCAAATACTCCAATTTTGATCGTTGCGAAGACAATGTTACACCATCGATTATAGCAAAATACACACATGACAAATTTACAGTCGCGAAATGATTACGTATAGCTCTTCGTTCAAAATAACTCCAAGTTACCATTCCGTAACGACGTATCTTTCTTTTCAGTCGAATTGTCGCTCCTAAACAAGACCCGCCAATATATATATATATATATATATATATATATATATATATATATATATATACGCATACATATACATACATATACATACATATATATAGATAGATAGATATGTCTGTATATGTGAACCAAGTATTTCTATCTTTAGGTACTTCCACCCGAAAGCGCGAACTTCGCTTCTAAATATTGCAAAACGATAAAATCATACGATAAACGGAGAAAGCATATGGGATGAGAAAAAAAATAGTTTTTAAGAAGGTCTCGCGAGCGGCGCAAAGTCAAAATTCCAACTAATGAAAGACCGTCGACGGACGGACTTACGAGTCGAACGATTATAAAGGCAATAAAGAATCGAACGAGAGGTTAGACAGTTACATATATATATATATATATATATATATATATATATATATATATATACACGAACACCTTACATAAGAAAGCTATATACAGATGCTATAGATGCGGCTAGATGGGGTATTGCCATCGGTATATAATAGGGGGAGAAGGGAGAAGAGCGCCCGCGCTCGCGCTCTAAGCAGGTTTTCTCAAAGCCGAAGAGGAGAAAAGATTAACGGTTTGTTAACGCTCCCCCCCCCCGGCACCGATCACCCGCGGCTTATAAAGCCTCGGCGGAGCCTATCGTAACGCGTAGGCTCGGCTTCGAGGGAAAATTGTCTTGTTTCTATTTTTTTTTTATTTTTTTTTTTTTTTCATTCCTTCGTGTCTCGCACAGGTCTCCCCCTTCGTTCTCGGCAGTCTTCGTTCCGAAAAGAAAAAAACAAAGAACTTCAAGACAAAAAAAGAAGACAGAATTACGCGTGACACGCGCGGTTCCCTGGGAGCTGTTGCGGGATGCAGGTTAAATCGGAGCTTTCGACGTATCCGGGACTTCGGTGAAGGTGAGGGCGAGGCAATGATTTTGCAAGGAAACGCGTTAATCCCGTGCCACGGTAATTTTTTACAATTAATTGCAATTTAATTGCAGATCGCGCGATTCAAGTCTCAAATATCCGCGAAAACGGATGAAACGTTTTCTTTTTCCCTTGGCGCCCGGAAATTTATCGCGCGAAAACTACTGCTTTTTTCCCTTCGGCTCTATCCCCGCCACTCTCCATCGAGCCCCGGCGCGAACGTCGGTGAAAAAAAAAAAACTTTCCAAGTCACGTTTAGGCAGTCGGCCAGTTTCAATCAGAATTTTCCGCAAATCGCCAAGATATTCGGGGAATTGTTTTTTTATAATATCAGATCTAAAAGTCAAAGTGACGAGGTACGAGCATTAAACAGAAAAAGACGCGCGCGACAACAATCCGATAAAAATTAGTCAAAGAAACGTGTCCATAATTTTTTTTCGAGGCTTCTGGCAGCTTCTGGCTCGCGCTGGAATTTAAATCTGGCTTTATAATATGTCGCCAGCACGCCGTGGTCGATTTCAGATTTTTTTGTCGTTGTTGAGATTTTATAATCTAAAATGAAAAGAAAATCTGCTGTCGTTGATTGTTTTTTTAGTCTAGATTTGATTTAAAAAAAAAAAATAAACATACAAATATCGTTGGATAAAGTATAAGCGTTGCACTTGTTGGAGATATCGACGTTTGAAACATTTATTTTGTGCCACCTGCTAAAAAAAAAAAAACTAATTAACTGAATAAAGTTATATCAATAGATTCTCCGATTAGAACAAAATTGGCAAATTTTTTAACAAACTCGACCGATTTCGACGGATGGAATAGTTTTACTTTAAAATAAGGCGTGTTTATAAACTTGAAAAAGCAACAAGTAAGCAAACAAACAAACAAACAAACAGACAGACAAAATAATTCCAAAGCCAGATTTAGATTCAGCGCGCTAAAAACCATGGGAAACTTCAACTCGCTTCAACGCCTTCTCGTTTTTTTTTCTCGGCAATTTTTACAATTTTGTGGTAATCATATGTCGGTTCTTTGATTCTTGCTTCGGATTTACTCCGTGAAACTTTCAGGATATATATTTATAGTAGAAAAAGATTGCGTGACGCCGGACCGAAATTTTACTCTCAATAAAATGAAGATTTCAGTGACTCGTAACGTAGTATTACGTTGTTTAACGTACATTTATGAACTGAATGAATAAAATCATTATTGATAAACTCTTAAAATGTTATACAGAAAACGATACGAAAGTCCAGATATCGTGAGAAATGTTCCCTTGGGGAGCTATAAAATGAGTGTAGGCAAAAATGTAAAAAAATGCCGATTTCACGGAATTCGGCTCTCTGCCACTTGATGGAAAGTTGATGGAAAATTCCACGACAATCTGTAGGGTATTCTCTAATTTGATCGGGTCAAATAATTTATATATATATATATATATAACCGTAAATATTAAAATCATAAAACTCAAAAAAGATCTGCTTTGCATCAAACTCTGTATGGCAAATACATTTCGCTATATATATATAAACATTAAAAATGAAATGCATTTTTTCAATCAATTAATTTTTTTTACGCCTGTTCGTATATACTTATATATATATATATATATATATATATATATATATATATATATATGTATATGTATATGTATATGAAAATAAAACAGATCGTAAAATGCACCGCAATTTTCCTCGACCGAAATATAATTCAGGGGCCCATTGTGTTCGCGCTGCCATGTATCTTTCTGCGGTATTATTGCCGCGCCGCGTATCGATGCATTATATTTGTGCACATCGTAATTCCGCCCCTGACGCACATATCATATACACGCATACGCGCGTGAATTTAATCTTTCTGCGGTAGAAAACCTTTTTACTTTTTTAAATCGCAGAGTATGCTATAGATTAAATTATATATGCGCGCGCATGCACAACAGTAAATAATAGATAGCCCTCTCCGTCTTTTATATCGTATATGATATTATACGCATATATATATATATATATATATATATATATATATATATATATATCGATCTGTTGCAATAACATATGCGATGCGTCAGTTTTTTTTTTTGTCATCGATTTTTTACATACTTTTCTACTTTTTCGTTTAACTAGGCTTTATTTTTTAATTTTACATCCAAATGCCTCGTTTTAATTCATATATCTAAAAGTCTTGTTTTAGTTTATGCCCATTTATAGCATACTAAACTCGCCAGAGTAGCGGCGGCTATTCGAATTTATGTGCGGCAAAAAATCAATTATACCGACCGCCGACGAGTATTTTATCGAAACAGAACTTTTAATATGTTTCTGCAAACATATCTGCACGTGTACGTAGAAAAAAAGGCGCGATAGCAGAACGATCGATATTTGCTCATCGCTATGTATCTATGGGCGGTCGCACCGGTTGATAATAGATAAGTTAAATAATGAAATTATCTTGGATCATCGTCGTTTTTTTTTTTTTTTTATATAAATATTGCACACAGTGTAGTTTATATATATATATATATATATATATATATATATATATATATATACTTATAAGTTGGTTTGCGTCTCCAAAAAATTGGGGAATGGACTGAATTCGTATAAGAAAAGAGTCACATTAATGTGGAACGATCGAAATCTTCCTAAAAAAAAACAAACAAACAAAAAATCTTAGACTCCATTGACTTATTGATCGACAAAGCTGCCTTATATATAAAAAAATATCTCTCTTATCTTAGAATATACCTTTTTTAAACGTGTGTGTCTGTGCGTGCGTGTGTGTACACGAAACGGAAATTAACCTATCGCATTTTACGTGGAAAGAAAAATCATCGGTCGCGAGGGGAGCTCGCTCTTTTTGCTACAATTTTTTTTTTTTTTTTTTTATTACACTCCGCTTCAAGGTCAATATCGATAAGAATCACAAGGGTTCGAGGCTGAGTGGGAGGGGGAAGAATCGGTTTTGCACACGCTTTTCTCGTACAGGGCGATCGTAATCCCCCTCCCTCATTCTCGACCACATATCCTGGAAATGTGCGAAGCATAATATAAGAAGACGCATAAATATACAAGATTGTCAAATATAAGGGAGGAAAATTTGGGAGGGGAAGCGGGCGTTTTTCATTCTGTTCTCCTTGTGTCACTTCGCGCCCCGTCCCCCCTTGCACGCGCACGGGTGTCAGCAGATTTCCTGTAGGGCCGTATATGATTGGCAGCAGCGGTGGGGACGCGTAAGCGATGAAAAAAATTTTTTACAACGGCCGAGGGGCAGCTGCACAAGATTCTACGTATACGCATAATCTTTTCGAATTATCATATAATTAAAAAACTACTTGCAACCTGGTCGCGCGCGGATTAGGAATATCAAAATCGAAACCGTGCGTAAATCTTGCCTGGAGAATTCTTTGCTGGGTACTTTGAGTGAGAACAGCGTGCTTTTGAAGTCGTTTATCGATCGCTTTATCGGCAAGGTGCTTTAATTTTAAGGAAAAACAAGCGTATAAAAAAGACATTCAAAGCAGAGAAATGCGTACATATAGCTTGCAGGAAATTAGAAATTTATACATATATATATATATATATATATATATATATATATATATATATATATATATAGGTAGTAGAGTTATGGACAGTTAAATGAGCTTAATAAAAACAGCAACAACTATAATCGTAACATAACGATAATCATCTGCTAGAGTTGACAACAACAATAAAAGCAAGTAGAATATTACAGTTGATCATAGTGAGAAGAATATTTATAACTAAAAACCATACTGGGCGACCCACAGTCGAAGAAATATCTATCCCGACGAGAAATATTATTTTGCTCCTTGAAACATTCGGACGGAAAGATAAGAACTTTATATATATATATATATATATATATATATATATATATATATATATATATAATAAAATAATCGTGCCAACGCGTCGACTTGGATATTTTGGCTCTGAACATATACGACACTAATACGCTACTACTACTACTACTACTACTACTACTACTACTACTACTACTGTTAGAACGACCCACGCTTGATGTATCTACACACACACACACGCGCGTCTCCCGATAAATGCCTCGACCTTGCCCGTCTCTTGGCGAGAGATGCGCGCGCTCTTTGGAAAGTCTCTATGTATATAATACCAGAATTTTCACAAAGTTTCACGAATATTAAATACCGCGCGCCTCTCTTGCACAGCTTATTGCGGATAGGACATTATTGATTTCCATTTGTATGCATATGTAGGTGTGGCATTTTGTTTTCTAATAGGGCACCAAATACGTCTGTTCCCTATTATATAATTTATAGAATTCCCTCGAATTATTTCAGAATCGTCGAAAGCACGTTAATGTCGCGTTCGATCTCCCTACTCTCTGCTTTATATGAAAATTTTCAACGCACATTTATTATTTACATACATATATATACACACACACCTTTTATTTGGTATAATGATTCTGTGAAAAGACTCTGTGGACCAGGATCTATACTGCTAAAATTGTATGCTATAAATATGTCTCGCGCCTTATTATACTTTTTGTTCAATTTTTATCCACTCAATTTATATAATCGAAACGGAACTGCCGTGATAATTATAAAACGTTTTACGCAGCCGATCTTTGCTGTCAAAATATATTAGAATTTTTTTTTTCCCGTCCAATTTGAAAACATTCGCATTCTTTTATTATACCGCAGCATTTTTGACACGTACAATGTACACACATGTATATTATACTCGTGAGTAAATTTGCCCCCCACGCTCGAATGAATTGGAGCATTTTGCGACGAAGTTAAATTAGAGGCCTTGAAAATTTCGCACAATGCGCATACAGCATATATATATATACATACAATACGTGTAAACAAGTGTCCTAGGGATTCGCTTTGTTAGGGAAGAAAATGCAAGATAGAACCGTTTCATTATTTTTATATCCGTATTATCTACTTTATATAAAGCGCAGCACGGAATTGCAGCGAAGTAGCGATTCAGTTACGCAAAACGAGAAACTACGTTGTTTTTTTTTATACAGTTTTTATCGTATCTATTGCTTGACCGTAAAGAATACCTATATATAGCAAATATATATATATATATATATATATATATATATATATATATATATATATATAGACATCCGCTTTCTTTCGTAATTTAGAGAATTTCTTTTTATGCCACATATAAAATCGGTTGCTTGTGAAATAACATTGTAATATATATTATTCGAAGAACCTCGCAATGCCCGGTCGTGTCTATAGCTTTCGCTTTACCGACCAAGACAGGTATATCCAGGACTATATGGATTAACGTTGATACGGGGCCTCTCGGGGTCACTGCACTTCAATCGATCATATAGAGGTGTCCATAAAAAAGGCACCATCCACAATCACGAACGATGGTCCGTGGCTTAACCTTCATGGCCGATAATAATATTTCGATTATTTATGAACGACTTGCAGCACTGTAGATTTTGCCAGCCTACGTATACATTCAGAAAGAGAGATCGTCAGATGTCGTCTTGGATTTTGATGTAAAGTAAATGTGAAACGATCCCGATCATCGCAGATCTCGCAAGCTCGCCTATTCGTCAGATATGATATTTTTTTAACTTTTACGAACGAGTACTTTTCACTATAATTAACTTATGATACGGCGTGTATCAGGGGCGTCGAAAAGTGTCCGGTAGCTTCGATAAAACCAGGCAGCTAGACCGAGTGTATGGAAAACCAGAACTGAAAGCCCTTGTAAGAACTTGCCAATACCAAACCTAGGCAGGAAACTGTAAACTACCAAAGTACTATCCGCGTCGAAGCAATTTTTTGAACTAATATGTCCAGATTATGATGAATATTTCAGGAGAAGAAAGAAAACTCCGACACAATTTTTGATTTTTTATTATCTAAAGACGCAGAAAATTACAGATAAATTTGTAGAGGAAGAATTTAATAGTTTAAGTCTTTACAATGAGAGAAACCTTTTCTTTTCGAAAACTATACTTTATGTCGTTAATGATAAGATGGAAATCAATCGCTGTCGTGCAAAAGAAGCACGCGGACTAGACACTTATAGACCTCTAAGCTCCGATTAGTTTAAGACAGGAATATAAGACAAGGTGTCAATCAATGTAAGACAGAATTTTTTTACCTTTTTTGGACAGATAAAGTCAAAATCTATGATAAATAATAATTATGTTTTATTTTGTAAAAGTCTAATCAAGGATAGGTCGGACTAAAAATTGACTGACAAAACGCCTCGTAACATGACAGAATCCGAAGATTTGATGATGATTTTTCACACTATAACCATCTGTATAATTCAATGGCGAGAAGCTTTTCGATAGTATGAATCATATAAAAATGCATCTATTACTCGTCGAAACAATGAAAATTCCGAGTGTACGGTCTGTAGGTTATGAAATTCGACTCGACGCAGTGGACATCGAGAAACGCGTGCAGGCAAAGACGTGTAATGATCGGATCATTATCAGATCTGGTATTGCTACAACTTATTTAGTCCAGTATAGATGGGAACTTAATATTTCAGCATAAATTTCAACCATAAGATTCTTTTTATTTAGTCACACGCCAGCAGGTGTTATTTGACCTACAAATAGTTTTTTATACAAAATAGTTTTGTGTACAAAATAGTTTTTTATAACTACCCCAGCAAATATAATCCCCGCCAATCCTACAAAGATTTTTCATTTTTGAAGCAATTAAAAATTCAAGAAACAATTTTTTTTTCAGAATAATTTGAAAGAAGTTTCGATAGAACGCATAAGATCACGATTTCTATTGATTATTCATGGTTTTCACTATTATACATTATGTATGTAGGTTTAATATCATGCAATCTAAAAAATTGATTACATTGATAAAATAAAACATTCACTGATGTTCATTAGTTTTTTTACATTTTTATTAGTTTTTTTATCACATTATATTAGTACAACAATAAAATTTATTAAATAAAACGGAACTTCAAGCATTTGCAGAAAGATTACAAATCGGAAGGTAAGCATTTTTTCCGCTAACTATCTTTTAGAACGAATGCAGGTAGGCATAAAAAAATTCAACATAAGTATGAAGCTCTTGTGAAAAATTAATATTAAATCAGTCTTTAGAAGGATGTATCACAGCTGAAGGAAGGTCGTAGGTCCTTTCAAATTTTATATGTTGTTCATAACATAGAAAAAATAATCTATGTGAAAATTCAGAAAGGATTCGTGGGATAATTTAAGTTATAATCACTTGAATTTAACAAAAGTTCTTATATGGAAAAACGCACAGTCCAACTATTTTCTCAGTTTCATATTTAACGTTTATGGGGTATTATTTGTAAAAACCCGGATTCGCCTGCCACGACCTCTCGTGACCAGATTAGGAAATTGTATATATATATATATATATATATATATATATATATATATATATATATATATATACTTCATTGAATCAGGTTTTGAAAATAATTTAAATATAGATTTTTCCAGCCGTATATATATATATATATATATATATATATATATATATATATATACTTAGACACATAGCTTTATGAACCGAAGCGGAAGTTATTAAATTCAGTGTTATTATACCATACGACAAGAATAAATTCGAGCAACTGGCAAAGAACATCACTGATAAAAAGACTCTCTCTCTCTCTCTCTCTCTCTCTCTCTATATATATATATATATATATATATATATATATATATATATATATATATATATAATTTGCACCGCACAGTAATAAGCCCGTCGGATAAATACCAATTCGTTAAAAACCACCATCTCAGTTATAATGCAGTATAGTATATATAGGTATGCAATTTGCTCCGCGTTTCGCGCGCATCGATCAGCGCGCTGCCCCGTTAACTTCCCTGCAGGGTGAGGGGGGGGGGAAGAGGCGCCGCTCCACGCCTCGATAAATCTCGAGATTTTTCAGCCTCGATTCCTCCATCCCTCTCTCCCTCCCACCAGCTTAGGAAAATGCATAAACATCAAGGCAGCACTTTATATATATATATATATATATATATATATATATATATATATATATATATATATGGGATGTCATATAGTCGCCAATGCAATGAATTCGTATGCACCATACATACATACATACATACATACACGCATGCACACTGCTATCGTATATCTCTCTCTCTCGCGCGCGCGCATCGCGTTGGTACCGGATGCAATCTAATCACCTACACACACGTGGACATCACGATGCGCGAATTACCCGCGAAGTATATATATATGATAAATCGATTTCTCGCTTCGCTCTACCGTGACGAGCCCAAATAATAGGCCAGCTTTTATATATGTACTCCTCCTTTTTCCTCTTTTCTCCGCGCGTGTATATATATATTATATGTACGCGCTCGAATTTTTGCTCTTTTTTCCCTTTTTTCCCCCGCATTCGTACACACACACACACGCGCGCACGCGGTAGTCTGTATATATGTGAGTATGCGTATGTATATATTTATATCCAGGGCCGAATTGGCATAAGAACTCTGGCAATCGGTGAATTCAATTGAATATCAACGTCTAACGACGAGTCTTCTTAAATATTATATAATGAGTGAAAAAAGATCCCGGAAGAAATCTATCCAGAATTTAGGAAATTGATTTCAAAATGATTAATACGCATAAATTTGAAAACATTACTGTTGTAGTCCTTTGTTACATAAGAAGAGTTGGAGCTTTGGGTCAGGGGCAGAACCTCAAACATATCTCACCAACGATTGCTCTGATAATCGATTAATAGTGGAAATATTTTTTTCATTACCAATAAAACATATAGACTGCAGCTTGTTTGGTGCGAAACTAGAAAGTTATTTATTTCTCATGATGAAAACATTTATGTACCAAACTTCGTGAAAAGTTTCGTGACAATTAAAAGGCAGCATTTGAACCCTTGACGAGATTTTCTACGAGATTTCCACAGATTGTAACAAAGTGTGAATTGTTAAAAATTGCCAAATAATCTAATACAATGACTTCGTATTCAGTTCACTTTTAGCAACGCGTGTTTGTCAAATTTCGGTAAAGACCATCAATTTTTATAGCAGAACGTGGCAAAGAGGTTTTTCCAGTGTATTTATGTTTCATAGATTTAAATACCGCGTATACTCAGCTTGTAAGAAAGAAAATACGCTTTATTTAGGTCTCTAAGGTGTTACACTTACATTTTGCAGTTCATTTCTGAAATTTATATCATAATATAGATTCTCAAATAGCAAAAATCGGATATATTTAATTGATTATGTTTACAAATATAACCCCCCTCCCCTCTTCGCAATACTATAATACCCCAGCCCACATATATAACAACTACGGCCCTGATCTCCGCATATCCAAATACATGAGGCTCTCAGGTTGCGCTGCAGCTCTCGTTTGTCCCTCTGCGATTTACCGATACGCGGCGCTTTCGAAACAAAATCGCACGCGCAAGTGCAAAAAAAAGATTGAAGAGCGAGAGTTCTATATATATATATACACAATTGCAAAAAAAAGATTGAAGAGCGAGAGTTCTATATATATATATACACACACATAATACACCACCTCGCGGGTCGTTGATTCCCTAATATGTTGTATTATTGCTGTTTTTATTGCACCTACGCATGGCTGTGCGCGCGCGTGCGCGTGCGTTCGGGCGCTGTATATCTGCCTCTTTTTTTTTGCTTCATATTTTCCTCCTATTTCGTCGAAAGTTTTCCTATATAGATTTCATTTCACTGCGATTTCGGCTGATTAGGGCAATTTGCGCGCGTTAATTGAGGTAGACACACGGTGTCTATGATCGCTGTTCCCGAGTGGGGCGCTTCAGCTCTCTCTCTCCCTGTAAATAAGATTATATATATATATATATATATATATATATATATATATATATATATACACACACATATATAATAGAACCAAAAGAGTAAATAAATGGGTAAGCTGGTTTTTCTTTTTGCATATGTAAGCTAGCTGCGGTCGTTAACGATGCTGATAGAGGTTTTGTGCAAATGTGCATATATATAAATAAACTTTCGCATGTATTACTATAGAATTATACATGTGCGTGTGTGTGTGTGTGCGAAGACGAGAAATTCATTTGCTTGATTACTTTATGCAAGCGAGTTAATTAACGAAACTCCATATTTAGATTTAGTTACTCGATAATAACTTTTCATTCTTAATGCATCGATATTCAACAGTTTATACAAGCATATATATATACTGATTTGCAAGTTATATATCTACTGATACTTATCCTCTTTTTCCCCCTCATTTTCTTTCGTTTATCATTAATTTATCAATGTTTCAACTGATCGGAATCAAGGATATTGGATACCGAGTATAATGTATTTTGAGACAGCTATTGCTAATATATAATTTAATTTTTATTAATTGTTTATAATTATATTAATCAATCTTATTGAATTGTTTAATTCGAATGCTCGATTCGATATAGAAATTTCGAAAAAATAGGTATCCATTGTATGTATATGTAAATCGTTAATTATGAAACTTATATGATATCAACAATCACTGAAACGATATTATCATTTACATAAATTTTATGGATTTTATAAAATGCATAGTCTATTAGAAGAATAGTTATTGCTGTATTATAAAAAAAATACACAATAATACTTTAAAAGCTCTTTAAAAAACTAATGTAATACTTGTGTAATATTCCATCTTATTAAAAATAAACTTATCTAGTCTATATTGTTATTACTAAAAGTTATATTTTCAAATTTTGAACTAAAATAACCGTAACTCAAGTCATGGCTCGGGCATAATCATAAAAACTTTTATTATTTCCCTTTTTTTCTTTAAATTGAAATATTACAATTTTGTTCAAATGCATATTTTATACATTTTTCCATAAATAATATTGGTATTAGAAAAAAAAAAACAACGGAAAAAGTTATATAAAAGAAACGTCGTTTTACTGCGGTTTGCGTTATTTGACTAGGCGGTCGCGGTTTTCAACCAGTTTTCGACGTCATCAATTTTTGTAATATTAACTGCAATCCGATATTATTGCGCGTTTCATCGTATAATGCGAGATTTACTTACATATGTTTTTTTTTTTTTTTTAAAGCAAATATCGATTATAGAACAAATGCATAGAAAAATATATGTATTTGTGAATGATGAGTCTCAAAATTCTGATTTAAAGGGGCGGTCGAAGTGTGCACTGTGTGCGTGTGTGCGAAAAATTAAATTATTGCATCTATTTTACACCGATACAGAATTTTACATACTAATTTCGTCAAATGATGTAGAAATGAGAACACATCGAAAAATTTCTAATATTTAATGGACAATTATAGAAGTAACATAGAAAATTTATATTTGAGAAATCTATCAAAACCAAAATATACCTGTTTTTTTTTTGTTTTTATCCTAATAGAATCGTCTCAGTGATTTTTAACATTAAATATCCACAATCCTTTTATATAAAAGCACGATGCGCGCGTCATAAAAAAAAAAAAAACATACGTCTCGACGTTTATACGTATTGCGTATTCGAACTTTTCTCATCGTTATCAAGGTATATACCCGTATATTATTTATTTGCTTGTCGCTCAATAGATTTTGCATACGCAAATAAGCTACTATAGAGACTGTATCAGTATAAAAAAAACTTTGCAAAGTTTCGAAATTAACAATGTTTTAAATTCCGACCTTGCGTCCTTGAACAACATAAATACATGCACGTGTGCACACACACACACATATATATAGAGCGTTATAAAAACTTTAAGCAATGCTCGCACGAGATAAGAGTAAATTTGCGGAAGTGCCGGCAGGAAAAGTCACCGAGTAAAAATTCACCGAGTAATAATGTCGAGCATTTGCTTCTCTGTTGTTGGTCGCGCGTCCTCGCTACATTTTGTGTGTACGTGTATATATATAAAATCACAAAATACAGACGAACGACCAAAAAAAAAAAAAAAAAAAAAAAAACAGAAAATGCTCATCGCCCATCCGCGGACGGGCTAAAAGTCGACTTTGAAAACCGCGATGTGCGCGTGCGTATATATAATTATACGCGTATACACGCAGCCTTGAAGGGGGAGAAACAAAATACGTGGGTGGATGAAAGAGGAAAAAAGACGCGGCGGTAGGGGGAGGAAGGGAGGGACAGCGTCGGCACTTTTTCGTAACCAGCGGCCCGTGATTCCTTGCGCGTGCGCAGCGGCGCATCATATATATATATATATATATATATATATATATATATATATATATATACACGCGCGTGTATAATATAGGCGTCAGCGGGACTCCGTTCTGCTTTTTATCCTTCGGCCCCTGAATGCGTAGCCCCCTATATTACCTCTTCGCTGCGCGTCTCTTTCCGCTTTGTTGCCCTTTTTCGTCCCAACGAAAAGACTCTTTCTCTTTTTGTCTCTCTCTCTCTCTCTCTCGCTCTCCGCTCGTTAATGTTTTAACGAAACGCGCCAGACTATCGGCTTCGTTGTCGAAATACCATACCTTCGTTTTAACAAAATATTTTATAATTTATATATACGTGCACGTACGTGTGTGTATTTGTATAAGTTCTAATCAAAATATATAGATATATAAAATAATTAATTGGCGTGATAAATGTACACAGATTATGCCCAAACTCATGTCATTATATATATATAAAAGAGACACGACTATAATAAACTCATCAATAGATATTGCGCATATATATATATATATATATAGTCACATTTCAGAAATTGAAGCTATATAATGATGGAGAGAACTCATACATATATACCTGCGCATGACGATATCCATTGTTCTTGTATTGAGATTTGGAAAATAAACGCAAGAGGAAGTTTCGCATCCAATATATATATATATATATATATATATATATATATATATATATATATATATATATATATATAGAATAGATCTAACATTGTAATTTTCTGTAGGTTATTACTATAATAATACTATCTCGAGTACAATCTCCAGATGAATCGTGAGAAGAATTTTTATTTTCGTTTTTAATAAAGCCATAGCAAAGTAATTATGACTCTAAGTTCTATTCAAAGGATTCTTCTCGAGATTCTTATTTTTATACAATTACGTAAATTATTTTTGATATCTATGTGTATATATATAATGTACTAAACATTAGTCAAAAATTTGTCATTTTTTTAATCTAAAAAAATTCTAAAATTAATCGCGACCGCTGGTATTGGAAAAAGTGCATGCCAGTTGTTTTAATATCATACAGATAATACCTATCATAACTATCATTACACGAATATACAAATATTTCAACTAACTACAATTATATATATATATATATATATATATATATATATATATATATATATATATATATATAAGAAAAAAATCAATAAGAACCGCGACGCTCTAAAACTTCGCTAGCGCATATCTATTACGGTTTATAATGGAAAAAATTTTCCTGCACCGCGCGGCCCGGTGCTCGTACAGGAACCGAGCAATTTCGTTCATAAAAAAATTATAATGCGCGCTTCTATATGCGCGAGAATTCTATCGAGTCGGGAATATTGCAAGTCGCGGCGAGCTGTGTGCACCTTTGACATTGCAGAAAAAAAGCGTATTGTATATATAATTCTGCATGTATTATTAATACGTGTATAAAGGCCGAGAGGAAGAAAAAAGACACTCGTTTACGAGAGAAATGCATATATTTATACACATTATCTTTTTATCACTGTGCGCGGTTGTAGATAACAAACGGAGAGGTGAAGAAAAAAAATTCCAATGCATTAACACTCCTGTCGTCATAGTCATTATATATATATGTATTCGCGTTTGCATATTATCAATCAAGGTCTCGGATGAAAATATAACCAAGATTAACAATTCAATCCGCTAATACAATCGATGCTACGTTGCATATGCAAACGGGAGAAAATATAATTATTGCCCGATAGCAGTAAACTGAGCTTGCGGTACAATCGAACTTTCCCATATGTTTAATGGGATCGAACGTGTATATATATATATATATATATATATATATATATATATATATATATATATATATATATAAATTGATATTTATCGATGCATAAGAGCGATATATCGTACGATAGTAAAATGCTGTTATCGTAAAGAAAGCATATTGATATGTATATTTATATATGCACATATAGGTTGCGCTAGGAAGGCTTTCTTGAACTTGATCATATATTTATACTAAAAATTCGTCTCGTTATTGCTTTATTACATAATTGCAGTCGTATTATTTATGATTAACTCGAAAACATTTATATTATTGCAGTATACGCTATAAAGCCAATCTATAATAGAGCATCATCTATATGTACACGTTTTATAATGTACTTTTTTCCGGGCATTTTTATTTTATCGCAAATTTCTGCGATTTATTGCCGATGTAATTACACGGCCTACCCGGATTTTTTCAAACTCTGCCGCGTAAGAATGAAGAGTACACGTCAGGTCTCTATATTGAAAGAGTTGCGCTTAAAATTCAAGAAGACATAATTCGGTGGAAAATGCTCAAAACGAATAAACGCGTTCTTTTATTATGTCAACCGTACAGCTCGATTTCGGTCCAAAACGAATGTTCTATAAAGAAAAAAATAGTACAAAAAATTCTTCGATTTACTGTATTTATATATATATTTCATAAATTTATCGAAAGAGGAAATATGTTACTTGGAAATTTTTTCATCTAATCCCCACAGTCTTTCTTTAACCAAAACGGCTTTACGCCTCTTCCGAAACGGAAATTCTAAGGAATATTAGTTAAAAATCGCATTTACTCGATAATCAGTTTTTACCGGATTTTTGACGATTGTGCAGTACATAAGCGCGATAAAACATCTCAATTTCATAATAGCGTCATACGAAATTTCCATTGGCTTTATTCCAAATGGATCGCAGCGCAGAAGTTTTGCACATTTGTATAGTGCGTTAGCATGGGTGATGGACTATATACGCAATGCTTTATAGTAAATTAAAAAAAAAAAAAAAAAAAAAAAAAAACAAAAACTTCTTGATATTTATTAATAAACGAAACGCGCCTTTTGTATTCGACTAAAAATTATCCTAATAATTACGCAACTACCAAAAAAATTGATAAAAATTCATTATGAGATTACACACACACACACACACACAAACTATATTAGCATTTGCCAATTATATAATGCCTCCGTATATAAAGTTTCGATATTCCAAGATCATGTTCGCTTTGTATTAATGTTGTGTAATGCGTACAAATGCTACATACTGTAATACAAAAAAAAGCACAATAATATTTTGTTCAATATTGGATACCTCATTATATACTCAGACGCTTCTGCGTTGACAGGAAAAAATGCCCGACGATAGATGCGAAAATAGATTCGATCGGGTCAAATGAATATGCGCGCGTACTGTCTCGGATTACTAAAAAAAGAAAAAAAGAAGAAAAAAAAGAAAATAGTGCATGTATATACAAAAGACGCATTGATATTCATTAATATTACACGTGGGGAGGGGCATCCGTGGAATAAAGCGAAAAGCATATTTGTCTCGATTTCTTCTTACAAGCTAACCTCGCCTTTTGCCTCTGTGCGTCCATGTGCATTGCTTTGCACGGAATACCTGAAAATCTCCGAATCTCGCGTGTGCATTCGTCGATAAGGATATGTACTATATATATATACACACACGCTCACACACGCACACACACATGTAATAAATTAAACGAGTTTCGGACCAGTCACAAAAGCTCAACTCCGCCTCGCCGCGGAAAGGCTATAATTCAATTTCTCATCCTTCGAGATTCTTTCGCGGTTTATATATATATATATATATATATATATATATATATATATATATATATATATATCGCTATTTATGTATTATATATGCATTTATATATGAACATACACGAGCACAGGAATGCTTTATAAAACCTCAAGAAAGCAAAGCGTACCTAATAAGTACTATAATAATAATAATAATACAACTCCATATATAATAACTCATGCGCGCATCAAGTCGCTTTGCGGTATATTAAAAATCGAAGAAAAAAATACAAAAACGACTTCTAATGTGTCGCATCCATATATATGTATACATGCATGTAATAATCGCACCAAGCGTAAAGTCATATATATATATATATATATATATATATATATATATAAGCTCTCGCTGCGCATTGGTAGACCACATCGAAAGATATATATATATATATATATATATATATATATATATATCATATTATTTAAACCAGTCGTAATATGCAATTCATTCGAATATATCAGCGAGCACCGCGGATTCATCGAGTTCACCCCTCCCCACTCCGCCTCTTATCCACCGAACACCGCGGCTCGCTCGCTGCCATATAAGTTTTTTTTTTTTTTTTTTAAATCTGGCCTTTGACAGCCAGCGAAATTCTCCACCTCTCCGTTACAGTTCGCTCTTCGTGATTATGTCCGACGCTAAGCTCCGCTCGCTTGAAATACACCGCGGAGCAGCAGAGTATGGGAGACAGAGAGGACGAGAGAACGAGAGAGAGAGAGAGAGAGAGAGAGAGAGAAGAGGCTTAGGCGCGCCTGTCAGTTTGCATTTGCAAAATTTGCGGCCCGTCAGCCATAACCACCCGTATAAGCCTACTCGACTTCTTTATCACACGTTCTCCACGTCGCGTACTTCTGCATGGATCGATGGGGGGGGGGCGCCCGTCAATGATTCGACGCCTGTAAATGTACCTCGAATTCTTGGGGAAAAAAAGTCGTGGAAAAAACGTGGGACTATCTGTAGACCCGTGGGAGCGGTTCGAATTTTCGATGCGAAGCGCAACGTCGACGGGAGCTTCGCCGATGTAAATATAGAGCGAGACAATTATCCCGCATAGAAGAAGCTTTGTACAAGTGAAATTTATTTATAAATGGCTTTTTTTTCACCCTAGTTCTTTTGCAATTTCAACTGTTTCTAATTATACGTGCACGTTTAAGCAAAGACTTAGAATTGAAACTTTTGTTTTTTGTTTTTTTTTATTTTTTTTTTTTTTTTTGTTAACGTTACTCTTTCTTTGACAGGTTCAGCCGACTACGTCCTTCACGCGTTGGTGAAATTCCAAGCAACTTTATACCGTTGAAATTTAATAGTACACGAAATTTCCAACTTCAAACCGACCCCGTGCATCGAGAGGCAATTTCTTTGATCTACCCGATCATAAATTATATTCGTAACGCTGAAAATTCCGTCGACACCCGCGCGCTCGGCGACGCGACGCCGTGCGCTCGCCACGAAAAACGTAATAATAAAATATCGGCCCATAGACATTCAAATGCATATTTCTCTATTTATTAACTACAGTTCGTCCCGATGTGTGTGTGTGTGTGTGTGCCGGTGTTGCATGCCTACGCTTTATCGAAACTCTCCAGACAAACGATCAATGTATAAAGTCTATTTAAGAGCTTTGTATATACTGCAAATCGAATGTGCCAGAAGCAAGCGAAGAGAAAACTTTATTACAAGTGTTTTCTAAATGTTCGCAGTTATTATGCAATTGAATTTAATTTAAAAAAAAAAAAAAACTATTATTTAGAATGAATTTTTTTTTTTGAAATTTTCAGAATGTCGACAATTGTTACCATCAAATATAGGTCCACAATCTATATATATATATTGTATTATGCTAATTCTCCTAACTAATTGTATTAAAAATACTGTGTTTTGTTTATGTCAAATCATATTCTAATATAATGTTTATTTATATATAGAAAAATTTCTTGCAGGTCGCGAGGTTCACACATCGGTATTTCGGTAGTCGTATAATTGCATTGAGCGATATGTTAAATTTTCATTAGAGGGTTCATCAAATTATTCTCTAGCATAAACGTTAGTTGGTAGTTATAAGATGACAGTTAAATGTACGGGCAATTTAATCCTTATTTAAATAAGATGTTTACTGTCGAAGATTATTCTTGTCGATGCCGATTTCGACGAATGTAAAATTGAAATTTCTGCTACGTCAATAGTTTTCTTTCGGTGATTCGATGCTGTATGAGCAGTGCAATGGAGTTGCCCAAGGACATTATAGATACGCATATACTAGTTTTGTATACGGAGAGCTTTGTAATGAAAATCAGTCACATAAACTTTAAAGTAATCTATTATTATTTAATAATTTAATAATTAATATTTCTAGTTTACGAATATATATTATGAGAAAATTTATCCTTAATTCCTGGACTTAAGTCGGTTGAATACTAGATTCGATATAATTTACCAAGTTTATTGATAAAACGTTCAACTCATTGCGTATCTCTTCAATCGCTCTAATAATAATAACGATCAAGTTTTCCTATATATACACGTATCCACTAACGCTTGCATTAATAATCTACAACATCGATATAACTTTACGAGTACGCGTTTACAAAATTTTTAATGACTATATGATATTATATAATATATGTAATATATATATATATATATATATATATATATATATATATATTGCAAATAAAATGGTCGATGTGTGCGAATAGCCAGGAACCAGATTGGAAATCAGTGTACACCTCGTATAATACTTTCAATATTTCGAATTTCTTCTCTACATATGTAGCAAATCTACGCATATTTTTATCTTAATTTCCACACATAAATTTATATATATATATATATATATATATATATATATATATATACACAAATATACATAAATATAACGTTATATTGCTCGTACGGTAGTTTTGCAAAACTGCAAATCCGCCCCGTCGTTTTATTCTAATAAATAAGAATAAACTCTATGTATAATACGTGTATTTACATATCCGTTGTGTACAAGGCTCCATAGCGATCATATACACAGCACATGATATTTCAAGCGTGTAACGTGCACATATTGCACAATTAAAAAAGCATTCCGCTAAATGCGCCTCATATTGTCCAGCGATCATTTCCCATCGGCGTAAAATTCATTATATATATATAAGCATAAAAACATGTATTTCGAATCCCGGGATAGCAAGTTTGCGCGTGCTGTTGTATACGTTATTCGTAACGCACGTGTGCGCGTATATTGTAAAGGTGTGGCGGCGTTGGTTTAATGAGCATATATATGTATATCTATATATACACCCGCTCATGCATGTTTACATACACACACACACACACTTACGTAGATTTACGCATGCTCGTGGAAAAAAAATTGTACGATATATTTGTCGTTTCTTTTCGTATGCCTCGACCGTGTATCAATGTGTGTATGTATCTGTAACACACACAACGGAGAAATGTTTTATTCACACGCTTGCAAGTAGACGCGGATAAAGTTATTATGCTGTTTTCGAACATCTATAAAATAGGTTTCTGAAAATGTTGATTTAAAATAAAAAGCTTTTTTTCTTTTTCACCACACCTGTGCTATAAAGACAAGAGAGAGAGAGAGAGAGAGAGAATTTTTCTCGCGCATCTGACGTCGCGTCTTCGGAATTGCGAGATATAAATTTTTATATAATTCCTCGACATCAGCAGGCTTGACAGGACATATTTTTTATATATACACGCTCGCTCTGGCATACAGAGCGCATCGTCCAAGTACTTTTGTAGGTCGATAAAATTGTTCCTTTTATTATTATTATTATTATTATTTATTTATTTATTTTTTGTTTTCGTTATTGGAAATTGAGGGCATCCGCGTGGCGTTGTATACTAGACGATGCGTGGAACTTGCGCACAGGTATAGAAGAAAAGAAAACGCGAGGTCGCATTTACATAGAGATTTTTCAATTGAATCATATATAGCCGGCGGATGTATATTATAGGAATTCTATTGCATTTTTCGATATTAATCGAGTCTCGGAGCCATCGAGCATTTCGAACTAGTAAAATTCTATGCAATCTACGAGCGAAACACACACACACACACACACACACGCGCGCGCGCTCGCGCACGCGTATAATTGATGCAGAATCGGATTATTTTAAACTGTATAAAAAATCGAACGAGCGAATAATGTAAAGTTGCTTCAATTACTCTATTCTCGCCCAGATATATACAATAGCCATTGTAATATCACTGTACTAATAAAGGCCTCGTCTACCAGATTATATCTCTCTCTCTCTCTCTCTCTCTATATATATATATATATATATATATATATATATATATATATATATACTTACACTTATACTTGTATAAAAGTACTCTCAACGAGCCAAGAGGAATTAGGTCTCGCGCGTCAGCGCGCGGGCGACGCTTTAAGCAAATAAGTTCCCACATCAGCTGCGAGAGAGCATTAATTTTCTTCGGGTTTCATACGTGTGTATAGAGGCGCGTGCGCGCGCGCACACACACACACACACACACACGGTAGTCTCGAATGATTATAAGTCCGATCGTGCGGTGAGAGCCGCTGCGCACTTTCCTCGAGGGTTTTAATACGTACCGCTGTACGTAAAAGTAGAGGGGCGGTGGGAAGGGGGCGTGTAATCGTGAGAATTGCCGAGATTATCGAGATACGCACGCGATCGTACGGCATATTTTTGGGAAAAAACCGGTGTAGGGAGGGGTCGAGCGATATCGTAGGGCCAATACGGTCTATGCGACGTATACTCGGATCATTGGGAGGACGCGACGCCGTCCCCCACTCAAGGTCAATAAGTGATGCGCCGTTTTTCTATAATTTACGAACGAAGCCGGTGCAATCGCGTTTGCACAACGAACCAACCAGTGAAATTTTTACAGATTCGCGTGCGTGCGTCTATGTATCGACGATGATCGAGCTCTTGAACTCGGGGCCGGCCTTTTGCATTTGTCGGAGCCGTGGACCGCGTCAAAGATAACGCTCGTGAAAGCTCTGTGAGCTGCGGACGAATACGGGCTTCGATAATGCTAATGAAACACAACGACGACAGAGTAAATAGATGCGATAGAGATCGGTACGCATGTTTGTGCGTACCGTAACTTTTGAATTCGGCCGTCGTCGACGCGGTGATTGATTTTTTTTTTTTTTTTGGTACTCCGTGCCGATACGATAATTTACTCGAGAAATCGGGCAACAAATTCTCAGGTGGTTTTCTTTTTTTCTCTCTGTAATTTTACTCGAATTTCGAGCCGATCTATTTTTTTTCTTCACGGGATCGTCCCAGTATTACTTGTATTTATTGACAATTGCAAAGTCCATTCCTCGAGTTTTCTTTTTTTTTTTTTTTTTTTTTTTTATCGATTTAGAATAGTTTTTTCCCATTTTTGTATTTCTTAATTTTTCTTTGCCTTCTATAATACGCAGCAATTTTTTTATTTGATTCTGCCCCTTACTTTCAACTGCAGTGATCGTCGTTTTGAGTAACAAATTCAAAATTGATGGATACAAAAGAAAAAGCCCAAAATTCTTTAATTACTAATATTTCTCCATATAGATTTCAATTCTGCTGCAATTTCGAAGGCTTATCTAGCCAAGTATAGAAAGACAAAAGACAGGTCGTCCTCAGTATACATGTGTTTGTGTGTGTGCGCGCGCGTGTGTGTGCGTAATCCGGCGGGGGAGGGTCATCTCGGTGGTACCCTTTGGCCCCTACGTCATCGCATCGTCGTTCATGAAAATCGACTATAGACACATTACGGATGTGTAATAATGTGCCCGATGAAACGTGAGTTCGTGTACGGGTCAGAGAAAGAGAGAACGAGCGCGCCAAACCACATCGCCAGCTGGGCAGCGAGCCATCGTCCCGCGCTTATATGCACGCTTACATGCAACAGCAGTAGCTTTTGTGTGTGTATATATATATTACAAAAGCATTGCGCGCTCTACCCGGAGTATAATCTTTGCAACAGCAGCAGTAGCAGCAGCAGCGCAGCAGCAGAAAATCCGCGCAAAGCGCAAAGTATACAACAAGTCCGAATCTCTCTCTCTCTCTCTCTCTTTCTCTCCGCGCAAGAGTCGCTCGACCGCGCGGCGCGGCGTTTGTAATCTAGGCCTCCCTCTCCCCCCACCCCATGCCACCTTCACCTCCTCCTCCATCTCCTGTTCCTCTCGCCACCTCGCGGGCGCATAGAGCCGCGAGAGCGCGAGCGTACGCGAGGGACAGCGCGAGGGAGAGGGAGAGCGACGGAGAGCGAGCGAGAGAGACGCGCGCGCGCTAGCGCTCCGCCGTCTGCGCCGAGAGCGCGCGGAAGAGTCCGCGGTGGAATAAGCAACAAGCGCTATAAGCAGTGACCTCCGAGCTGGCGGCTGCTCCGCTCGCGCGCACCTGTGCGCAGCTGCTGCTGGGTTGTTTAAATGCGGCCCACACACACACACACACACACATATACATATAAATATATTCGTGATATAAAGAGAGCCACGTGCTTCCGTCCTCCCTTCAGCCTTTACCCCCTCCCTTGCATAAAGAGCACGCGGGCTGTTTGATACTAGCGGTGTTTATATTGAATCGAGTAAGTGCGATAATGAATAAAGACGCTATATATTGTTATATATCTGTGCAATCGAATGCACATATGCGTATGATATTACAAGTATCCGCGTATATGTATATAAATATATATATATAATTAAGAAAAGCGGAACTGGAATTCGATGCGGTGTGCAGCGGCGTCTATGGGTGAGGAGTGCGGACTGTATGCGCGTGTGTGTACATATGTGCGCTCGCGTATAATTCGATTGGTTTTCAAATCTTCCCGGTGATATTCTATATCTATGTAATACCGTGTCTTCAAAAGCCCGCTTCTCGGCGTGTGCGTGAAGCGCGCGCGTTCGTGTGCGGTGCGTGTAGCCAACGAACATTCGTCTGGAATGGAACGTTGGCGGTTGGGTTGAAAATTTTAACCGTGAGACCGGGACGTCAGTTAACTTCGAGTCTTCGGTGCGACACAATGGGCGGCGGTGCGCGGTGAGCTGTTTTTTTTTTTTTTTATTTTTTTTTATTTTTAATCCAACGTCGACGTGAGCAGTGAATTTGTGAATAATCTTCGACTCGTAGCCCTTTCAATTCGCGCATGTTTTGCATTAGGATACCAAGTGCGGGTAAATCGTGCGCGAAGAGACAATAATACCGCGCGCGCTCTCCGTAGTTCCTTTCTATTTTACCTATATATAATATATATGTATACGTATTGGAGTGTGATGTTAGAATGCTCGGTGCGCGGATTGTTGTGCAGTGATTAGAGATGTGGTGTATATGTAATACGTGAGAGAGAAAGACGAGCCGGATAAGATGGATTTCTGGCATTAGTGCTTATTATTTATTAAAGTGCGACGCATCGGCCGAGACACAAGACGAGGAGGGGAGCTAATATCGTAAACTCAGCCGCAAAGGTAATTCGACTTTAGTAGAATTCGTAGAGCTACCCTTAGCTCGGAAACGGCTTTGTTTTTTTTTTCATATGCAATTTCAACGATCATCGTGTACGTGAAGCTACGTGGTATATTTTCCAAAAAAAATAATACACGCATAGACACAGATAATATCGCGCAACGTCGGGAGCGCGCACGTGCGCGCGCATCATTAACACGCGATCACGCGATCCCTCGCGAAATTACAAAAGAGCCCTGCGTAACGCCGAAGGGGGAAGTGCGCGAGACAGCGAAAGAGCGAGGGGGAGGGGATGGTTAAAAGAAGGGATGAAAGAAGCTCCGTTACCGCTAGCGGCTCGCGCGCTCTCGTTATATTTCTGGTGCAGCGCGCGATGTGTATATAATTAATCGCGCGCGGGGGGGGGGGCGCAGCCACTCCTCCTTCCCCCTCGGTCAACCGTGCGCGACTCGGGGCATCGGGGGTCGCTGGACTGGCTCTCCGACTGACAGGTGTATATTATAAAATTTAATATATCGTACGGACCGGTACACATTATACACATGAATATGAAGGAATGCTTATATATATATATACGTGTATATATATATATAGCTGCCACGGTGTCATTGTTTACGTTCTTATACGCGGTAGACATGCTGAAGTTTTGGCGACTTTCATTCCCAGACCGTGGAATATGTATTAAACATGTATATATCTCTATACATTTACACATACACTTTGCACGCGACGCCCTGCGGGACATGTGCCAAAACTTTTGCGCGCTCCCGACGCCAGTGTGCGTGCCTTCGCTTTTTCCTTTATTCTGTGCGTATTTTTGTTTTTCTAGAATATCGTAGCGTAACTCCACCTGCGAACGGCGCGGCCGGTGGATTTGTGAAAATTTACATAGAACTACACGGAATATCATAATGAGAGTTCGAAATAAAAAGTCAGCGAGAAATACGATACAATGCCTTGTTCAGATTTGCATATAAAGCATTCGAATGCTTGGATTTATTCGTTCGTTCTAATTTTGGATGATAAATAATTTTTAGAAATACCGTTTTTTTTTTTGTTATTTGATAAAATGCATATTTTATTGCCAATGTATGTATATATATATATATATATATATATATATATATATATATTTCTAATAATATTACAACTATCTCAGCTTTAAATTTAGCTATAAATATAAACGCAAAAATAAAAACTTTTGGTTAATAGCATAGTTTTTATCTATTTGCAAATTGATTACCATATAAATGAAAAGCTCTTATCAATTACCGTGGCTCGTCAATTACTTTATATATATATATATATATATATATATATATATATATATATATATATATATATATATACATTATATATATATCTACGGCATGCCTGGGATGCGCTCGGTTTCTGTAAAATAAAGTTATTTATTCCGCAACCTTGAGCGTACACGAGCACCTTGATTAGCGCGTTTAAAATAAAATAATTCGAATGCATAAGCAGAGAGAAGTCGTTACGCATTACTTTTGTATATCAGCCGGTATTATTGCCTTGAGAATTTATCGTTGTTTATTTTTGTATTTGATGATACGTAATGTGATTCTGTTATATGTAATAGAAAAATAGAGTCAATAAATAAATTCCTAGTTTTTGTTTGCTATCCAATACGTTCTTTCCATGGTCGTTTCGTTGTGTTTTATTTAGCTAAAATTCTATAAAATTTGTTTTATAAAATGTCTCTTCGTACGTGTGAGAAAGTAAATTTACGTGAAAATTCTTTCGCACATAGTTCATAATCCAAATTTATATAATATTTGTATTTAATTTTTAAAATTTTCTGGAAAATAGAATATTTTCAGCTCTATTACAAAAATAAAATTAAGCCAAAAATTTATTTTACTCCTTCGAGTGTATATATATATATATATATATATATATATATATATATATATATAATTCGAAAATATTTGGTAATAACTACATAGCTTCGGTATCCACGCGCGTAATGCGCCAAGCGTCCCGCATGCAGCGCAGCTCAGCCAACGAAAAGCTTTTACTACAACTTTATGTCGACGTATCAGAGTTGATGATCGCGCGCGCCCGGCTTGGACCTCTGGATTTTTACAATTTTTTTTTTACGCGCAACCTTGGAGGCGCGTCGTTAACGCTTAGATAATTTCTTTTACAAATTATACAATCATAACAGTTAAGCGGGTATACCTATGTGTATGGTATATATTAGCCGTTCTGCTCGCGCGCTCGCTTATAAAAAGAGAATATAAATATTTTGTGCGCCTTGTCTCTCTCTCTCTCTCTCTCTCTTTCATATTACGTTTTGCAAGTATAATTCAAGTTGAAACTCGCCGCCATACGGAATTGATTTCTTTAACGAGATGAATAATAATATTATATCTGACCTAGAATAAAAGTCCCTTTAAGAAAATACCGGTGGAATATTACGAGCCCGAAGAAAACGGGGGGGGGGGAGTTAATAAGTATTACGGCAAAGAGAAGAAGAATGTCTTTTAGCGACAGTTCACGAAACTATGCGATGCGTTGGAAATTCTGAGAAACCGTGGTTTCAAGCCAGCCATTGTGCGCATCGGTGCTCGGGAATTGGGATTGCCGATGTAAATTTGACTTTTTCGACCGAAAATAAAAAATAATAATAAGAACAGGGAGGAAAAAAACAGAAACAAACAACGAAACGCGCGTGTTTTCGCTAAAACTGTATTAAGAGGATGTTTTTTTTATTCGTTTTTTGTTCGACGAAAAAGAAATTCATCGCGTCGTTGTAGAAATTTTTTTCTTTTTCTTTTTTTTTTAATACATACGTCAGAAACCGAGAATGTTGGAAAATATGAATTTAGAGCGGAAAAATTAACGAGAATTTTTCTGTGTTTGTGCAAACTAGTATATATAGCTGTATATGTATATATTGCTATATATATATATATATATATATATAATATATATATTGCTTGAGAGGATTGACGACCGAATGATTTTATAAGCTCATCGTTGGCGCGAGATTAAAGTTATGCAACGCGATAAGTGTTCTACATAGCACTTCGAGTTCGTCGCGCGCGCGCGCGCGCGTGTGTTGTGTGTGTGTGTGTGTGTGTGTGTAGATATATATAGATTGGTAGACAGATATAATTGAAAAGCAATAGCACCGGATTATGTAAAAAATTTTTTATTCCTTTATATAGCCTGTTGCTTTAACAGCAAACATTGCATTTCGATGTTTTTATGCAAGAAGTTTTACGACTTCTTTTAACTATTTTACAACAGGTGTGTGTGTGTGTGCGCGCGCGCGCCAATACGTATAAATCAGAGCCGCCTTAGTTGTAAATACTCAGGAGCTCTATCGGACGAGTATATAAAATCGCTCGGGGACCTCGTGAGGAATTCGACTTTTCGAAAGAGAAAATAAGAATCAAATTTTATATCGATCGTATATGTCGCCAGAACAAAAAGAGCGCGCTTAATTTTTTTAGATTTCATTTGAAATTAAATGAAAATAATTGTTTTATTATCGAATGATACGATGGCGGCTATATTTTCACAACTGTAATTTATAATAGAAATAAGATCCAAGAAGCCCTAACGGTAATTCCTAATTTAAAATACAAAGAACTCATAAATTTCAATAAAAACGAAGTTGATATATATATACACAAACAAATACATAACTATATTCTGCGTACGTCTCGCCGTTGGCTTAGTTATATATTTTGTTTCGATGTCTGAAATTCATATTTTAAAATTTTTTTCTGGATAGCATTGCGATTATTTTTATTTTGAATGTTTTCCTCGAAATAGCACCGGTCGTGCGTGTGTGTATGTGTATGTGCGTGTGTGCGTGTGATTTTAAAACTAAAATATTGTTGAAAGAATTGTCCTTGAATTTCAGAATTAGATACCGATATAAAAATTACGAATTACGTACACAGTATAGTATAGGTATATGGAGTACAATTTGGCGATGTAACTAGAATGAAAATTTTTTTTTATTCTTCGTCATCTTCATAATTTCTGAATTTTTCTAGATTTCTCCACAATTAATTTGATATGTATTTCATGCATATAATAATAAGACAGCCTATATATCTACGATCGTAAACGTCCAGCCCTCCAAGTACGACAGGCCTGTCAACTCGCCTGTCATCGTACTAATGAAGTTGAACAGGTGCTCTATTGAATGAGACGCATTAATTTGCGCAGTATAGTTATTTGTTCCGTTTCTCTTTATATTATTAGTTTATTAATCATCGAAGCGGAATAGAAGAGGACGGTGCGGTAACCGATAATGGAACTTCGTAATTATGATAGAAAAATATTGTCTGCAATCTCCTTTGCTTACATCAATTTGCTCATCAGTACGTCTATAGCTTGCCACGTGATCGTTACAATTTCTGAAAAATAATGAAAGAAAGGTTGAATAATTTTAATCCTTCCAAGTAATTTATTTAATTTTATTTCACGTGTATATATTCAACTTGATTTTGTTTTTTCCTATATAAATACACTGCAAACAATCGAAAATTGTAATTCACGACCGATGTGCGTGTAAGTAAAATTACCACGAGCGTGCGGCAAAATATTGACGAGTGTAAAACGGGTCTATAACGACACACGCGCGCGCGCGGTATTCAAAATCAATCTGCGATTAAAAAGCTATAAAGCTCTCAGCTTTTTGATGTTATATATATGTGTGTGTGTGTATGATGTATATATAGATATTATTCGTCTTAGTCGTCGTCGTCGTCGTCGCCGCCAGTACTTCCAGCCCGTCTTTGCGCAGTTGGGATCATTATTTTGTATTCTCAGCGCGCGCGCCCGCACGTATATGCGCGCGGACAAAAGCAACCTCATATATATATATATATATATATATATATATATATATATATACCTCCACTATCCTCATTAAGTCGTTAATAACCTACCCCCTCCCCCCGCCCGTCGACCCCACTTCCCAGCCGGATAAGAGCGACGAGATGGGCGTGGAGAGATTCCTGCTACGTAGCTTCTCCGTCCCACCCGATTCTCTGCTTCAATTTGCAAATGTCCTCGTATCTTGGTTTTTCTACGTGCATGCGGCGTGCGTATGGGCTTCCAGCGGAGCATGGAGAAACTGTGTGTGTATGTACATATCTATATGTAAAAGCACACACATACGCACTTATTATGCTAGAGAGAGAGAGAGAGAGAGAGAGAGAGCAAAGCTCGAAAAAAGAGGTAGAGACAAAAAAAACCGGGGATGGTAATGCGCAGGTCTGAATAAATATTATATAAAAAAAAAAATGTGTACGACCGCGCAGCTTAGCAGGCGCAGATTTGCACGATGTTGCAGATATATATATATATATATATATATATATATATATATATATATATATGTAGAGAGAAGAGTAATATAAGTACATTTAGCTAAGCATACACGGGCACACGTATACACAAAGCATGCGCACATTTGCATTCCGCCGTCTCATCTCTGTATACGCGAGTCGCATCGCCGCCGAGTTGTTGCGAACTCCTCTGCCGCGTACTTATATTATGCTGATGCATTTTCTGATTCTTATTCTTTCTCTCGCTTCTCTCTCTCTCTCTCTCTCTCTCTCTCTCATTCACTGGCTCTGTCTGTCCGTTTCTCTACGTATAATACAAAACGTGGGAAGAGGTGTCATCAAAGCTCGCAGGCGCGCGTGCGCGGCCGCCCGTGTCAATATATATAACATTGCGCGCGCGCACGCGCACACACACACACACACACACACACACACACACACGAACGCGTGCGCGTAAAATTCGCACATAATACATGAAATATATACAAAGAAAGGCTTGGCCGATTACTTACTCTTCTCCTCCTCCTCCCCCGCCCCGCGCCTCGGACGATTGGCTTTCCGCTCTTGATGTTTTTACTTTTTTTTCGGCTTCGTTTTTACGCCCGTCAGGTGCGTAAAGGTGTGCTTTTGACTGGTTGCCGACGCGGGTGCGCATGGCCGATGCACCGCCAGTGCGGTATTTAGTCGCAGATGGCTATATCGTTCGGTACTTTCGACATTAAATTTTGGTACTTGGAGAAGAGGGACTTTTTTAATTATTTATTTATATATGTATATATATATATATATATATATATATATATATGTATATATATATATGTATATGTCATATTATTACGCTACTTCAGAATAAAGGATTATAAGCCAAATCAGTCGATCCCATGAAGTATAACAAATGATTTTATAGAAATACGGAATATGTATCGTTTTTGTCTCGCCTTGCACGTGTACATGTACAAAATTTAGTTTTTCGTCACTTGCCAATAAAAAAAAAAAAAACAACAAAAGTCTGCTCGTTACGCAAATTGAAACGCTTGTACGTGCACTGCTGCTATAAAATATTATATTTACAAGTATATTACAAGGCAGAAATGTAAAAGAGCGCTGTGTGAAGAAAACAGAATAACAATTACATGGCAGCATCTACTTTTTGACGTGCACGCATACTTTTTTCTTTCGTATTTTCTCATGATTTATATATATATATATATATATATATATATATATATATATATATATATATTTCGGGCCATTTAACAGGCGCGACTTTATAATTAGAAGCTTCAAAAGAGACTGGTTCTTATACGTGTGCTCGTCAGTCATCGCCGAAAGGAATTATCGCTATCTCAGCGGTATATCGAATTAATTGCGATGGAGTTTTTCTCTTTCTCTCCCTCTTCTTCTTTCAAGGTCATCTAATTATCCAGCGCTGCGTTAAACCTAATTATGTTAATACACTTTGTAACGAAGAATCCAATCTTTTTGTTTTTTATTCTGCACACATGGATATTTAATATGCTCCATGCATTAATTAAAAAAGAAAATTTTCATTGATTATTCATTAATGCTTTTTTTGTTAAATACACAATTGTGCAGTTACTCAATCGCAGGGAGTAATAAAAAACATTATTAAAAGAAATACGCGTATACTCATATGTCTCGTATTGTCCTATATACATATCTCATTGTTATTTTTATACTTCAATTGCATAAATATAACATTATAGTTTTTACTTGTCAGGTTGCATTTACTGACGTTTGAACTATGTATGAACAACTGCAATAATATAGAATCGCTCTCTCTATTTACTTTCTGGTTCGCGGTTATAGTTTTTACTGACTTATGTCTTATTCGCTTATATATATATATATATATATATATATATATATATATATATATATATATATACACTTACACCTGTGACCGAATATCTGTGCACGTATTTCAGAACGTACATTATTACCATATTAATATTCCTTTCTTTTCAGAACTGTATACACACTGTTCTGTAATCGAAAATTTCTCATTTATAGAGCAATACATGCTTATTTTTCATTCACACTCTACGGATGACCGTATTACAGAAATGGACATTTTAATACTTTAAAAAATCGGCCCTTATATACAGACCTATGTAAGTATCTGGCTCTAACTGGTATATTCGACGGCAAGTAGTTGATCGGGAATTTCAAGGATTAAATGAAGATCGATAATTAATAAATTTATTATCATCATTTAACAATCAAGAAATTCACGTTCTTCTGAATTTCTGAGCGTTTGTGTGTGTATGTGTGTGGGTATGTGTATGTACATAGTCGGAACAGTGAAATATGCAAGAGATAATTTGCTTAATTAAATCCAGCGTGAGTAAACTCCCTTCGAAACATATGCCTCCCCCTTACGAAGCGCACTAGTTGGCATTTATATATCGGATCGCGTCACGGATGAAAGCGATAAATTCGTTTAGATTGACGAACGGAGATTTTTCATTCACGTAATTTTAAAGGTGCAGAGAGACAGAGAAAGCGAGAGAGAGAGAGAGAGAGAGAGAGAGAGAGAGTGTGTGTGTGTGTGTGTGTGTGTCTTTTTCTTTGCTCCCTTAAGTCACGCCATATCGAGTATCTCGCAATAAGCCGAAAATGCCGAACGTTGTAGGCAGTCGACAGCACACATACGCAGACACACAGGCACACGCACACACCTTGCCAAGGTGCATTCGATAAAGACTCGTCATAGTCTATATATATATATATATATATATATATATATATATATATATATATATATATACACAGTTATGTCCTGAATTATGCAGAGACCACGATCGTTCAAGAAAGCAGGGGGGAATTACAGAGCTTCCGCATCGATCGATCGCCCGCAGTCCGTCCTTGACTCGCTCGACCGCGGCTAGTTAGGCACACCCGCTTGGGGGGGGGGCGTTCTCCGAAGATTGGCAAACTTTACCGTAGATAAAAGTATTATCCAAGCATATTATTGTTATCGTCATTTTGTATTTTTCGCCCCCGTCTACATATATATATATATATATATATATATATATATATATATATATAGTCTGCAAATATACACGCACTCATGCGTGAAATACACGACTTATTCTGCACCGATCAGCATACTTGTTGTTGATATATATATATATATCATATTGCTTCTTAGGATAACGTGCTTTCGGAAATTTAGCGGCATCATCGTGCATTGGCGCGTAGCGTGAATTGCGTTTGCATTGTTAATCCTAAAATGTTACGTGTGTAGAAGCTTTTGTGTATGTTTGCGGGTGTGTGTGTGTGTGTGTGTGCGGCGCGCTCGCGTGTGTGTTATTAAAAAAAATTAACGCGGAAAACTTTCCGCCGTAGTTGAGGAACTATTGATTATGCCTTACGCCCCCAGAATGTAGTCCAGAGTTCAACTGGGCTTGTAACACACACGGGCACACATGCACGCGCACGCATTGCATATAAACGATTCTCTAACAGCGCCACAAAGTCAAACCAATTATTCTGTTTTTTTTTCTTCATCAAATTTCCTCTCTTTTACCTATACACTCCTCAATAAGAATCTGGTGATGACATATTTTTTTCATACTCTTCAGGCCTGTACTGGCGAACCTATATATATATATATATATATATATATATATATATATATATATATATATATATATATATATAAAGTTCGAAAAAACATTTTGCCTAAAAAGGGCTTGTAATAAAGCTGGAAATTCCGGCAGTTAGTTCACTGTAAAGCGACTCGGACGGAATAGAGCCACGTATAACGCGGATGCGACAATTGACCACTCTGTTATTGACAGGTCGTAAATTAAGCCGCGTTAGCGACAGGAAAAATTACGCGATTCGAGCGAGGAAAAGAAATGAAGGAGCGAGCTTGCATAATAGCGTCCGCGGCAGCGCTGAAAAAAGCCGACAGGTGCGCGCCGCGGTCGCCGGAAAAAAGCGAAGTCTCGCGCTCGAGTCGTTTTTGCCGCGTCGATTTATTGTTGTTGTTGTGGTTGTTGTTTTTGTTGTTGTTGTTGTTGTTGTTATTACATAGCATAGATCCATACATACAGGTATGCGGGATCTAGTGACGTTCTCTACGACGATCCCGCGCATTTTCTGCCGTACGCGGGCAGCGTAAATGTGTGTGGCAATGTTGATTTCACTTGTAAATTCGTCGTCGCTCCATCGTGTACGGCCGTGTGTATGCGTTGACATTCGTTGGCATTTCGCCACTCTATATATACTCCAGTTCGATCGCGGTCGCCCTACTGAAATGCAGATCTATGCGGAACCAATTATATGGGATATATTGCATTATACATATGTATATATTTATAACGAGTTATCTATCTTGTATACTTTCTTCATAGATCGCCACATACGTTGAGATAATTGAATTTTTTAATAAACGTTACGAGACTATTCAGTAATTTCATCGCAGACTGCGAAAATCTATAAAATTACACGTTAACAATTTAGCCGTTGATTTTGTCCATTTTATTAGAAACTATTTCGTAATTTTTTTTTTTAATTTTTACAGTTTCTTATCAAATTATTATTGTACAATTTTGTAATTTACCTTTCAAATTCCTTTCTCTCACATGCACACGCGCACAGACATATTTAACGTGATGTTTCTTGTTGGATATAAAAATGAATCGTCGTAATTATTGTAAGAATTGAAATTTAAAGCGACTTTCATCTCGCGAGTTTGAGAAGAATATTCGTCGGAACATTCTCAAATGAAATGAAATTTCCAATTTCTAATCCAAGTAAAAATTCAGTATTAAATCGAGATCATGTTAACAATTGACGTGTACTATCCAAAGAAAATAGAAAACGTACTAGATTAGAGTACCGCAGCAATTGTGTAAATGTAGATAAATAAATAAATAAATTAAGTCTTTTTAATAGGATGGAAACTTCCACAGGAATTTATAATACTCCGACTTCAGATTCTAATGCACGGCATGCATTCGTTCGCCAATAATTGCAAATGCACATTTTTTAATTAGCGACATGTCTCGCCAGTGATTTTCTCTTTCTATTCTCTTTTTTTCTTCATTCACTCGTCATGCGCCAAGGTAGCGTTTAGCCAATTCCCCCCTAATCCGTCTTGGTCGCCAAGATACAAATAATACAAATGGAAATGTTATTGTATAATTTTATATTGCAATTAATTTATCTATTTATAGTGTGTTCGTATATTATTATATATTTATTTTAATATCGCTATTTTAATAAGAAAAATGAATGTATTGAACGATCCGTTATTTCTGATTCGAGTGGATTTTTGTCTGCAAAAGCAGTATATACATATTATCAAGCAAATACTGAATGTGAAATCAGTAGTCACAGACGTGTATAATGAGCCGGTAGGAACAGACGCGTACTTAGTCCGATTATGTAGGGAAGCGCAGTTGTAAAGCGTTGATTATATATATAAATACAGATAATTATAAAGAGCATTTTTTACCGATAATTATTAAAGAGTATTTTTTTAATAAAAATACTTGTACGACGGAAAAATTTCATTTAAATACCCTTATAGACCACCAGATCCTTATAGATATCGAATCGCGACGCGCGCGCCCTCTGCACTTGTTTTTTTTATCATCGCTTAGTCGAGCAATCAATCGACCATCGATTGAAAAAATTTTTTTTCATGAATAATATAAAAAAAAGGAAGCGGCATGGCAGAAGTGGGGGGCGGGGTGGAAGGAAGCGTCCATAGTCACGGAGATTACAGTGCGCGTGTACACCAAGGGGAAGCCTGACCTACATCGGGAGCGGAAAACTATCGATCGGTAGAGGCATTGCGCGCACTGAAAATCACTGGTTCTCTCTCTCTCTCTCTCTCTCTCTCTCTCTCTCTCTCTCTCTCTCTCTCTCTCTCTCCTTTCCTCCCTCTCTTCGCTGATGCGGAAGCCACGTGAAACTTGATGGGAATCTCTGTGCACGTACTGTGCACCGATTCGCTATTTCTCTAGTTCGTCTTCTTTCTCCTTCATTTTCTTCTTCTTCTTCTTGTTCTCTATAAATTATCCTCGCCTCTCTCTTCCTCTCGCTCGCTCTTTCTTTCTTCTCGATCTCTTTAAAAAAAATATATTATATTCTTGAGAATGGTTCCGTTATTGCGCAGCATTACGAAGAGTTCAGTTATATTCCCTTAATGATTATACGTAATATAGAAATGTATATTTTCTGTTTTTCCGCTCTGATATAAATGTGAACTCATATTAATATTATAAAATGAAAAATATAACATTTCATTACGGGAATGAAATGGTTCAGACAGCTGATATAAAAGTAATTTTTCTAATAAATGTATTTCACTCAAATTTCTTGACATTTGGTTTTGGCTTTGTTAAAGATTATCGATAGATTTTTATTTCGCCGTTCTATAAATCTGTAAGTTAAAAAGATGAGTCGATAAATTGGAGAAAGTAAAAATGCTATTCTATTATTTGCTTGTCGATTACTTATCAATTAATTCTTCTTACGAGTATGATTTTTATATCCGTGTTTAATTTAATGTCTGGTACATTCAATAGTTAATTAACTTACGGCAAATGAAAAAAACTCAATAATTCGTGAATATATATATATATATATATATATATATATATATATATATATACCTAAAAGAAAACTACAAAAAAATTTTGTTATGTGTTTACACAACAAGTTTCTCTTACCCACATTACTTACACTAGGACATTTTAGAAACGTTTATATATCGTAGAAACTGATTCGTAAATTACAGAAATATTGAAACCATGCCACATGTAAAATTAATAATTATTAATATATATTATTTATTAACGAATCTCGATTTTTCCCTGATTTTAAGAAAAAATATTAAAACTTATCGTCTGAGCAGTTCTAAGTACATATTTATAATTATGATTAAGTCAGGTCTAGCGATTATTGTAAAAGATTTCAATGATTCTGTCCTGTAAGCAACAAATCCACTTTCGAAATTACGAATGATAGACCGTGTATTTTGAAAGGGGCCTACAACGGAAATTACGAAAAAAAAAACTTCCCCGCAGTATTCAATTATACGTCTCGCCGGCTCTCATATCTACCAATTAATATGTCTCTCCGTCCAAATTGGCAGCATCGCTAATTGCGTTTCACCTCCTCTTTCCTCCTTCTCGCTCTCTTGTCTCGGCAGGCGGCGAACGTAAGTCGCGTTTTGCGAAAGTTAAATTTGCAGTCTCTCTCTTCCTCCTCGACGTATAGAAAGAAAAGCAAATGTACATATAGTAAAAATGTCACATGCGACCTAAATCCCTCGAGGCACGGTGAGAAAGAGAGAGAGAGAGAGAGAGAGAGAGAGATTAACGCTTAACCGACAGTACATATATGTGTGCAAGCATTAGCAGCACGCGAGAGTACCGGTAGTTCTGGATATTTATCTAATATGCAACTATCCTGACTCTTCGGTTTATTCCCCCTCAGACAAATAGCGATTCGTTTATATAGGCGGAAGGGGTGCAAGAGTTAAAAAAAACCCATAATAAATCAAATGCATAAAAACATTATAAAACTCTTCGAATTCCTAATACTCATGATTATAGTTTGCAAATATTGGAGGTAATATTTGGAATAAATCGGAAACTTTTGCTGGATTTGTGCTTTTTATTCATAGAGGAAATCGACTAATATTATCCTTTTCATTAGCATTTCAATATGTGGTAATCAATTTTATGTTCCGATAAATATAGTAATACCATAATCCTCTGCGATTCTCGATGGTGATAATTCCTATATAGGTGTGAACGTATGGCGATGTATATCTATATTTCTGGATGGGTCGTTTTACTATATTTGACTAAAATCTACTTTTATCGGTTTTATGTTTGGCTTTAGAACCACTCTTCAGTAAGTACGTATAAAAAAATACTTTTGTCAGGATTTTCAAGTATTACCAGTTCTCAACAGGACATCGATTCAACTGTTTTATAGCAAAAACTTTTAAAACAATACATCCAGGCTTCTATATATAATCGTCTAGTTTATAGCTTATCCTTTGTCATTTTCGAAATTTAACATCTCAAGTTATATAAATAATGTTTTTCAATATGAAATTGCTAAGAATTTCAAAGATCCATTATATTTTTTATGAATATAGATAAATTTTTTAATAATCTGTTACGTCTCTCATTTATATATAATAACAATAATTACTCATTTTAAAGACTTTCAGTTAAATTATAATTTTTTTAGTTGCGTTATAAATTCGATATATTTATTATAATAAAATAACACAGAAACAGAGTCTTTAGAATTATGTAGTTAAAAGCATTATATAATTATCGAATAATATAGAATATAGATAGTCATTGTAGAATTTATTACAATAGTAATTGCTATAAACGATCTTGAATAAATTTTTTTTTTAAATCTACATTCGAAACGTGTCTAATTAATCCAGCATACTTTCTAACGATGCAAAATTATGACTAACAATTTTAAATACACATTTCATCTTGAAATATGAAAGTCAGAGATACATATATAAGATGGTACTGATTACAGATACCATCTTCTATATACACTAAACTTCATATACAAGTTAGCAATCATAAAGTAGCTTTTTCTTATACAGAGCAAAACGAGCAATATTTAGCGTTATAATATCATAGTATGTCCAACACTCATTACAATCCTGAATGAATTACTCGCACTAGCATCTAACAAAATTCGCAGCTTTCCTTCTCTTATTGCATAAGGTCAACTTCTGCACACATTCCAAAGACAAACGCGGGATTCGTAAGCTGTAAACCTTTACAACGATCTTCATCTGACTTGTATTTCCATACACAGACCAGCGCGCGAACAGTTCTCCATACGATATAGCTGGAGGGCATAAGATTGTGAGGTGAAAATTTTGTATTCGTTAAATAGTTTGAGCAATATCCGCAAGCTTAGAAGACGGTGAAATAATCTCTAACCATCACTATCTAAAAAAAATCACCGCATAATTATTATTTATTCCAATTTATAATTTTCAATTACTCTTATTACAAAGGAATAAGCTCTAAAACATTTGAGCTCTGTGTTTGCATTGCTGCTTGAATTCTCTAATATAATTATATGTATACATGAACCGTGCATTCACTTACTGCGTGTGACAGAAATGTTACGAGGACGGAGTTGTACTAGTAACGGGCTTTCTAAACTTATTAGGTCCGCCGCGGATCTTGAACGTTGTTCTTACTGGGTTTTCCAAACATTTCCCATCGGCGCAGTAATATCCCTCTTTGCAAAGGAGAGTCGCGCATGTTAGCACTCCATCGTTCGCCTCGACCCGATGAAGCGTCAGCTCGAAGATTACGCCGAACGCCAAGACCAGCGCAAGAAGCGACAGCGAGCTCTTCATTTTGTTTTCCTTCAAAGTTTAATTGCAAGTTTCTTAGTCGACGTACTTCCTCTGAATGGTAGACCAAATCCCAGGACTGGCTACTTTTATATTTGATGCCTTCTACTAGATGCAAGATTACGTTTATACGATACTTCTATTACGATACTACTATATTACGTTTCCTTACTACAAGCAACTTATTTTCATATCGATGAATCATTAATGATTAGAAACAGAGATAGCATTAGAGCTATCGTGAAGTTTTTCCTGTTTATACAAAAAAATTATTCCGCGAATTTTCCTTGTTAAACTTTATTTACATTTTTCCGATTTCTTATTACATTAAGAAATATCATCGGAACATATAAGAACTGAACCAGCATAGCATTTTTTATCACGGCGAGCATGCCAATGTTGCTACAGCTTTTTTCTAAAATTGTGCTACAAAAATTACAGCGCATCAGTGCAGTCGGCTTTCAGCGAGTATGTTGTGCGCATTCTCGCGGGAGGCCTGCAATGATCATGCGCCACGATCTATTGGTAAAGATAACGTCTACAGCGTCTACGAGAGCACCACTGCATCAAAACAAACAGGCCAGCCGTCGGCTTCAAGATAGTACAGAGTGTACATGGGGTGAATTGGTATTTTGAGTTAATAGAAAGTTGCTTGTACTTAAAGTAGTTATTTAAATGTTCTTCTATAATTGTTAATCTTATAGCATATTTAACAAAAAAAAACAGAATAAATATGATATTGTATTGTTTTCTTTATATTTTAATTATAGCGGCTCGTTAGTAAATGCGAATACGGAAGATTATCATAAAACTTTATCAGGCTGATACTGAATGTTTAATAAAATCTCTGTCAAAATATAAATCCGAGTTCACAGTAAAAATTATTAGAATGAGTCTTTTGAATAATAGAAATGTAATTATATGTTTAACATTAAATAAAATTTATTTTATTAATTCTTAAAAAATGGGAGATCATATTTATAAATGCGTCGTATACTGATTAATTCTGAAAGATTATAATAATATCATGAAAGTTATGTGTCAATGGTAAAAAGTTGTATCATGTGTTTCCGGAAGTGAAATTTCTCCTGTTCGACAGTTCGAGGCGCGTGCAATTCAAAATGGCACGAGCTATGTGAAATATTATAACGAAAATTATATTACACGTACTAAGTTCATAATATTATTATTGTATACTTTGAAATTTGAGAGGCTAGCTTAATGAAATTGCAATCAATTTGACTGCTCTGGCAGCTGCAATTAAATTGTTTCCAGAAACAACCAAAATCAAGATCATGAATGTTGCTTCTATATTATTAGATTATAGATTCCGTACTAATTATAAATAAGACTACTATCGAAAATTATAATTTTAATTTACATTCAGTTTTTAAGAGTGATGATGAGAGTATTTACACACTTTTCGAAATATGTTTCATAACTTGAATTATAACATCAATCAATCGGACATCTTAGACACATAATATAATAAAAACAAATTAGATAAAATAATTTTTGAAAAAACTCTACTTCTCTGAATAATTATAAAACATTTATTTTATTTGGAAACTTAGCATCCATACTTCTATTAAAAGTGAAATACTTTACATCTTCATCCCTTGGTCAAACCGTTTCACGATTTTTAGTTCATGTAACGAATAATATTAAGAAAATATTCATTGAAGCCACCCCATCATAATTAAGAAATAAAAGTAAAAATGAAATACTGAAACGATGCACTTTTAAATGGTAAAAGAAATCATTAGGATCACCAGGTTAATGAAAGAAAAAAAAACAGGATTTTAAAAAGATGTAATTTTTAATCGTGTCTTTTACATTTATTAATCTTGCGGTAACCATTCTGAATACGATGCTCAAATACTGGCCAGTACTCTTGATATTTATCACAAAAATTTCACGTGCACATCGTTACTTATACACTTATAGCATATTACAAAAATATTACGAGGACGCGGTTGCGATGGGAACGCACCGTGCAGGCTCAACACATCTGGTGCCCGATCTGCAACGTACGTTAGCGCAGCTGATTCCTGAAGGCATTGGTATTTCCAAGCATTTGCCACCGACGCAGTTGTATCCCTCTTTGCAAAGCAGAGTCGCGCATGTTAGCACTCCACCGTTCGCTTCGACCTGCGAATGTAGCGTCAGTTCGAAGATTGCCCCGAACGCCAAGATCAGCGCAAGTAGCGACAGCGAGCTCTTCATTTCGTTTGCTTTCAACGTTTAACTGCAAGTTACTTGGTCGACGTGCTTCCTCCAAATGGCAGACCAACTCCCAGGACTGGCTACTTTTATTTCATCAACTATATGCAAATTCACATTGCGGTTGCTTATTGTGTATATAATTAATGTTCATACCGGTAAAACATCATTGATTAGGAACAATAACTGCAGAGTAATAATTAATAGGTTTTTCCTGTTTGTTCGAAAAAGATTTTCTCGCGAAATTTTCCTTGTTAGATATTATTTATATTCCGATTTCTGATTACATTTAGAAGCCTTATCGTTGTTGGAACAAGGAAAATTTGCAGTTGATTACAAATCAAGAATACGATGAGGACGTGCAAAAAATTATCCGTAACAAAACATTAATATGGAAAATCTGACTGATGTATTTCTATAGATTTGCGTTACAATAGCTGCCATATTCGATTTCATTACATTGTCGATTCATATGACAAAGCAAATAATTAAACATATTTTCCTGATCGAAAGCACAAATTTCAGAGCGGTATTGAAAAAAAAATTAAAAGTTCCTGGAGCCACAGGTGTCAGAGTTAGCGCTCTGGTATACTTATGAGAAGAGTAATGGGAAGAGTGATAGGCCCGTAAGCTCAACCAGGGACACGACAAAAGAAGAGGAAATAACCAGCTAAACAAGCGAGGGACGACACGAACGAGCACAATTGTCTCTCTAACATCATTATCGCCTGGGACTCCCAGCCGCGGAAATTGTAAACTTTTATTCTTAGACACAAGAGGGGAACTGTATAAACGGCTAAAGAAAAAGAATCACACAGGCGTCTTATTGTTCCTTAATAAATCCATTGTCTTAATACGTGTAATATTGTGAAACGCTCTTTCGCCATCTTATACGAAGGTCGGTAAATCTATTTTACATGATTCCCATATAGTTTGATCACATTATACGGACTTTCTGTAAAATTTGATAGTAGGATAGATGAGCTAGAGAGGTGGGGTTGATCGATACGTATGGTTTGCATTAGAATGCGATTAGACGAGTACGGACTAGTATGAGTGCGGACACCGCGCGGGCAGGAATCATTTGTTATTCTCGAGATATAAGTTGGAACAGCGAAGGCAACAAGAGTTATGGGATGTTGAAGCCTGAATTTATAGTCGAGGCTCGCGAGCCGAGATTCGTTCTCGTAGCTCTCGATATCGCTACGTATGTATAAAGATATATAAATATTTCATGGCTTCATGATGCCAATAAATGTTATGACAATAAATTATGACAATAAGTCTGGGCCTCGGAACTGTCAACAGGACAAGGTCTGCGGCTTGTCTTGTAAAGATGTTCATTTATCATATTTAATGTTTCATATATCTGTATACATATTGTAAAGCATAAGGATCCTTTGAAATAAATGATATAAAATTTATTTGAACGATTACGCGGGAATACGAACGATTTTTTATAAGCTTATATAACCTTTAAATCTCATGGTAAAATCGCAAGAAGAATCTCCCAACATTATCAGAATCATAGATATTATTTAAATTAATTTACCTTTATTATGCGTTCTAGAGAGTAATTAATTCGAAGGCTTAAAATTTCGCTGGGCATACATTAACATATTTTCATATAGAGCTTTTAATAAGTTTCTTTTTTTTTTTTGTTTCGCTCAAATTTTAACCATGTGGATACGTTCAATAAATGTTACAATCTATGAATAGGGAGACAGAACAAGATCCAACCGACCTTACACCCATACGTATATATTATTTGTCGCACAGGATGTAACCAATTCTACTTCCTGAAATTGTCTATTGCGTCGTTTGAGATCCAAACCAATCACGCCATCAAATCATTTATCCTCGCCTACACCAATCTCAATCTCTCTCTCTCTCTCTCTCTCTCTCTCTCTCTCTCTCTCTCTCTCTCTCTCTCTCCACCTCTCTCTCTCTCTCTCTCTCTCTCTCTCTCTCTCTCTCTCTCTCTCTCTCTCTCTCTCTCTCCATCTCTCTCTCTATCTCTCAAGAATTCATCGCGTGCATATATATACATACGCCGCCGTAACCCGTCTCCTCCGCTTTTATGAACTCGGCGCACGCAAACAATTGTCTGCTCGCCCATAGAGACGAAGGGTATAGAAAAAAAAACACCTCGACCCATAAGTAGATGCTTGGTGGATTTGCGGAGGGTTTGGCATTTACGAGCGGTTTTATATTCATAAAAATCTATTAATGGTTATTCTGGGTGCACTGATAAAATTTTATTTAACGATCTATATATAGAACAGATGTAATTACGAGACGTATATTACGAGAAATTCCTAATTATTTTCATATTTCTACTTATGAAAATTGTTATTATATTTTCGAGCTACAGCAGAATGATCAAAATGATAATTTCAGGATGTATCATGAGGAGTCAATTACGATCTAATGAGTTGAAGAAACAAAGATGTGTGATATAATAAATCCTATATTGATATTATTTATACCTGATACATTGTTATCATAGTCTTTCATCTAAAAGATTCCTTATGTATGTAGAAAGAAAATATATTTAATAATTTCCCGCTTATTATCAACTGACAATATTAAAATTGACGCAATTTTATATGCTTACGTAAAAATCATAAAATACAGTCAAATGTACCAGATTGTACGGATAATTGTCTGCGTATCCCTTTATGTTCTTGATTTGTAAGGAAATTGAGATTTAGCTTTTTCCAAATGCGACTAATATTTTCTAAAGATATTACAATGCAAAAAATAGAATATATTATGCTCTTATATGTTCCGCTAATGTTTCTCAATGCGATAAGAAATCGGAAAAATATCAATAACGTTTAACAAGGAAAATTCGCGGAATAATTTTTCTGGACAAATAGGGAAAACTTAAACTTAAAACTATTATTCTAATGAATATCTATTTCCGATTTTTCACGATTCGTCGAGTTTAAATTAAGTTCCACGTACTAAACAAACGTAACCTGAATCTTGCATATAGAAGAAGGCATTAAATATAAAAGTAGCCAGTCCTGGGAGTTGGTCGGTCATTTAGAGGAAGTACATTGACTGAGAAACTTGCTGTGGAACATTGAAAGAAAAGAAAATGAAGAGCTCGCTGTCGCTTCTTGCGATGGTCTTGGCGTTCGGCGTAATCTTCGAGCTGACGCTTCATCGGGTCGAGGCGAACGACGGAGTGCTAACAGGCGCGACTCTCCTTTGCAAAGAGGGATATTACTGCGCCGATGGGAAATGTTTGGAAAAATCAGCTGGGATACTCAACAAGGGTCGTCGCGGACCCGTTATATTTGGAAAGTTCCTTTCTAGCACAACTGCGTCCTCATAATATTTTTGTCATACTCAGTAAGTGAAGGCATTGTTTGTGTATACATATAATTTAATCCTTTGTTACGAGAGTGGTCAAACTATTTAACGAATACAACATTTTCACCTCACAATCTCATGACCTCCAACGATATTCTATCAAGAACTGTTTGCGTCCTTGTCTGTGTATGGCAACAAGTCAGGCAAAGATCGTTGTACGTAAAGGTCTGCGCTTACAAATCGTGCGTCCGCTTATCTTTGGATTGTCGGGCAGTTGACTTTATAAAGTAAGAGAACGAAAACTGCGAACTTTGTTAGAAGAGGACGCAAGTAATTCATTCAGGATTGAAATACTTTATGATTGCTAACTTGTATATGAAGTTTAGTGTATATAGAAGATGGTATCTGTAATCAGTACCATCTTATATATGTACCTCCGACTTTCATATTTCAAGATTATGTGTATTTAAAATTGTTAGTCATAATTTCGGAACGTTGGAAAGCATGATGGATTAATTAGACTCGTTTCGAATGTAGATTTCAAAATAAAATTTATTCAAGTTCGTTTATATAAATTACTATTGTAATAAATTCTAGAATAACGATCTGTATTCTACATCGTTTTATAATTATATAGTATTTGTAACCACAGCAGTATAAAGACTCTTTTGTCGTCTTATTTTATTAGAATGAATATAACGGCTTTATAATGCTACTTTATGAAAATGATACTTTGAGTAAAAGTGAGCAATTATTGTTATATAAAATATTATATACAAATAAGAGAGGTAAAAGATTGTTAAAAAATTTACCTATATTCAGAAAAAATATAATGGATCTTTGAAATTCTTAGCAATTTTATATTGAAAAACATTACTTATATAAATTGAGATATTAATTTTCGAAAATGACAAAAGATAAGCTATAAACTAGATGATTATATATAGAAGCCTGGATGTATTGTTTTAAAAGTTTTTGCTATAAAACAGTTGAATCGGTGTCCTGTCGAGAACTGGTAATACTTGAAAATCCTGACAAAGGTATTTTTTTATACGTACTTACTGAAGAGTGGTTCTATAGCTAAACATAAAACCGATAAAAGCAAAGTTTAGTCAAATGTAGTGAAAGGACCCATTCAGAAATTTAGATATACATCGCCATACATTGACACCTATACAGAAATTTTCTCCATCGACGATGGCAGCAGAGATTTATTGTACGACGATATGCGTCACAACACAATTTGTCGAATATATTAAAATGCAGATAAAAAGAAAATTTTTGAGACGACTCTAGCCTTTGATAAAAAAAATAAATACAGCAAAATTTGCCAAGCTATTCCAAATATTACTTAATTATTAATCGGCGCGCGCGCGCGTGTGTGTCTGTGTGTGTTTTTGTGCAAGGATTTACTATTCATTTACTGATGCATCTACATATCTTCAATTTTGTTTTAAAATCTCGTGGAAACGTTGACACATTCTAACGTGATATATATATATATATATATATATATATATATATATATATATTATTTATATCTATTACAGCATTGTTGTACATTTCATAATTAATTCGTTTGATATTTATTTCTAAATTTTCAGTTGGACCTTGATTGTTAGTTAATAATCATAGTAATGCGAATGACAATGTTGAAAAATATGCCTAATATAATTATTTTGAATAATATATATGTATATACTGCTTTATCGGATAGATTGCAATATCTTGTTTTTTCTTTGTAATATAAAACAACTTCTGTTATGCTTCCTCAACAACAACACGGAAAATAATATTGAAATCATAAAAGTAAAATGAATATTTGTCAATGAAATACATTGGTATATATTCTTTTGACTATATTCTATACAGCATATGATATAAATAAAAAATGTATGTGTACAAAAATTGTAAAACAGAAATTTCGAAGTAGTAATAAGCGAATATAATCGACCAATCGACCTCGTAAAATGAAAACGTTATAAATCTATTGCACAAGCTGCTGTACTGATAAAAAGGTGAATTATACGTAAATAAAAATCCATATTAGGAACAAAATGTATCCAATTATCTTGAAATTTTTTATTTTAATTATGGATGTATATAGATATACGTAGTTTAAAAATCCTCTCTCGATCGAAATCATTATGAATATTCAAAGGGGAAGTGGGTATTTCAGAAATAATAATAATAAGAAAAATCGCCAAAGCCGTAAATAACCCGAGTGAGCGAGGGAAGCCGCAAATTATATCGTCATATCCTTATGCTATACACACACATATACATATTCCCTACTAATATATTACAAATTGTCCATTATTATGCGGCACACCGTGTGGAGATTTTTGCTCCCATCGATCGCGCTTCCCGACCGCCATTACACACCGGCCAAAGCTCCGACGGTCGTGAAAACTCGAGAGCGGACCTCGCGCCCCGTGCATTTCCGCAATCTGACGTGTTTACGTCCGTACTGAGGTAATCGAGTCGTGCCGCTTTTTTCCGTACGGCTCGGCGTGTACAGTTTTCGCCGTCAATATCGGGCTCGGTCCGCGCTAATTTTCGCCCCGATACAAAAAAAAAAAAGCACAAGAGCTGCTCTGTTCTTTAATATAGTAGAACACTGAACGTCCTCACGTGAATGGTCCTTATTGAACAGATTTTTATGACCTCCCCCCCCCCCACCTTCACAGCAGGCATTTATCCAACCAATCGAAGGGACGATTCTGATAAGATTGTGTATAATGTGTGTATATATGGGTGTGTATGTGCATGTGTGCAATATAGCTAAGATTGCGCCATCAATTGATTATAGGCTCTCCCTTACTTTCTTCCAACGTATGTACGACGCTATATATAATCAGGGAAGAAGTAAGTTCTATAGCTTCTCTGGACAAATGGGAGAAAAAAAAAGAATACAATGTCGAGTAGATAATTAAACGTATTTATTATTTTTTACGTACTCAAAAACTTATTATATACTTTTAATGTTATATTAGTATTATGGTACTATATTGAAATACGGTGCAAAATTTGTGTTCAATATATTCTTTTAAGAAAAATGTAATTATTGTTAAACAATATTTCCATAATATAAATCCGTTTATATAATTGATTCGTCATATCTAAATTGTTTATCACTTCTTTGTAAAAGTATTAATTACTGTACACAATTATTTACGTTCTATATTTTATAGCACTTGCGAGCGTAAATAATATAATATATAGATTTTCGGTGGCATCGAAGTTTAAAATGGTCTTGTCCACCTGTGCGAGAACGACGGGATCACTCGATAGAGCGTAATCTATTAATGAACTTTAATAAATTCGAGTGTAAAACACCGTTAAATATAGAGCTGACTGAAATTTCGTGAAAATCTACTAGAAGCTTATCTCATTGGCGTCGCTGAAAATTGAAATTTCCCGGAAATTGTATAATCCACGCTGAAATTTCAATGTCGATTTCAAAGTCGGTTTCACAAATCATTCATTCATAAGTGCACTGAAAATTTCCAAAAAATGCACCGAAGCTTCATTACCCGCTTAGAATTCTTTTATAAGTTCCAAATTTTATTAACTTAATGATTTTGATTAGCTTACACTAACGCTATACCTTTATGGACCTAATACATATTAAACGTAGCAATGATAGTTTATTCATTCTCATATAACTTTCTACCCATGAAGTCTTAATCTTTTACCACTTGCCGGAGTGGACAATCACCAGACATGTGCTATGTGCTCCCCAAAGTCAACTAAAATTCCTTTAATAAATTCGTGTAAACCATCCGTTAAACCAGTTTTATTATATACTAGGTTGAAAATAAATAACAAATTTAGAGGAAAAAATTTTCACTATGAATAAAATCATGTTATTCGTTTTATAAGAACATAAAATAGGATCTATTACCTATGCAACCATGAGGTTGCAAGTACTTTAAAATTAAATTTTACGAATATTCGTCAGCGTGTTTCGCTTAAAATTTCAATTGCCTTTTATCGAAAATGCATAAATTTCATCCTAAATCAAAAAAATTTCAGCGAGCATTGACACCTTAAAAATGACTGAAAGATCGGATTTTTTTTGTAACAGTAACAATAAGTCGCCAAGAATCAGAAAATCACTCTGTTACCAAAATCTATGGGGAGAAAATCGAAAACAAAAATTTTTCATTGCCCGAAAGAGACTTCAGTGAGATATACATATATATATATATATTGCTTTCATTTCGGACCGGTCATTCCTTGCGTAATATAATATACGCAACAATAATGGGAATCGCAGTTTCTGCACGAGCACGGGGATCCCCAATTTTTCCAATTAAGCGCGCCCATCTCTGGATATTCTTCCAGAGCAGCCTCGCCCCCCACCCCCACCCCCGCGGAGACGTTGATTGGGCTGGCGGCGGGTCAGGAGGGATGATGGCAACGACGGAACACTACTCCCCCCCGGGTTACGCAACTCGTCCGACTCGCGCGTCTCTGTGTCCGCGTGTGTGCGCGCGCAGCCTTACAAAAGAGCGAGAGATAAAACACGCATCTGTACGTAAGTGGGGGAGAGCAGAGCGTACGGGTCGGCCGCGACGGTGGTGGGCGGCGGCTCTCGAGATTAGCGGAAATTAAGCCGTAATCGAATATAATTATATTCAGAGCTCCCCCCCCTCCGCATCTTCGTCTTCTTCCTCTGCTTCTCCTCCGTCATCTCTCGCGAGAGCCCCGTCTCTCCTTCCATTCCTCCGCGTGCACTCGGCGGTACGACGCCGCTCTCGCCGCGGCGACGACGCGGCCTCCTCCCTCCCCCCCCCTCCTTCCCGCCGCATCGGTTCGACGCCCCCGCGCTCGCGCTCGCGGGCGGCCCTCCGACCTCGGCACTCGGATCGCGTGAGAGGAGGATGACATCGATGCGCTCGCCGCCGCCGCCGCGGTGCGTGCGTTTGTTTGTTTCTTCTCCCCCTGCCTGCCCTCACTCTCGTTCCTGCTATGTTTGGTGCTTAGATGTATATGTATATGTAATTCTGGTGTATGTGACGTGCGTCTGTGTATGAGGACGGGTCGTGTAGCAAAGCGCGCGAGCACGTGTCACTGATGTGCGGCAGGTATAGTTAATGATACTCATCACCTCTCGTCTTATAATCTGGCTATTTTATTATTGAGCGATTCTCTTTTTTTCTTCTTTGCTTTTTTCTTTCTTGCTTTTTTTACTTTTCTGTGCATCAGTGACGTTGATGTTATTATTGTTGTATCTTTCTTTTGTGTATCCGTTCGGGAGGTCAATGAAAAAATACGGATTGTTATAAATTTGATAAAATATAAAAGTTATTTTTTTTTATTACGCGCTTCAAATACTCTATAATGCATAAAGCGCAGTATTTAATTCTCATCAATTCTGCCATATAAAATAAAGTAAAGAAAGGATACGATGCATATTTTACATACACTTATTAAAATTGGAAGTTTGAACATTTTTCTATATTTTAAATAAAATAATTTATACTATTTAGTAATTTACTCAGTAGCAGTGTACGTTCTACGAAGACTCATAAACTGAAATCTATGTGCCTAAAGAACTATATTTTTAGAATTTTAAATATATGAAAAAAAAGTATTTTTGAAAAAAATAATTGTTTTCATCGCATATTTATATATTATTTATATATGTAAATTTCTTGATCAGTCTCTGTTTCCTCTTCTATTTTTTTGCGAGGCAAAAAATTCGGAAAATCGTTTGATTTAACATACATAAAACAAATTATAAGCCTACTTGCGTATATACGCAATGTAACGTGCACGAGCCTTAAAATAAATCATTTCAATTTCTTCCCCTTGCGTCCAAGAAATTTAGCTATAGAATACATAGAGTAATCGCGCGGCCGCTGTTCCCCGTGCGCCGATCTGTGCGACAAAAGGAATTCCTCGGGCAATTTATTGAAAATGAGTTTAATAAGCCTCGTGCGCTCGCGCTCGCGCGTCGGCTTTTAATCTCGGATAATTACACGTGAATGCGAAACGGCCGCTGCGCCGGCGTCGGTCATGTAAATATAAAACGAGCATCCGATCTATTATTATATTATTAAAACAGTTCAATTAATCGCAGTTGGCCGGGCTTCGCGCTTGCGAAAGTTCCTACAAGCGTTCGTTTAGCGCGTGTGTAAGTATATATATATATATATATATATATATATATATATATATAGAATGGGTGCGCCGCGCGACGAAGACAATAAATTTCTGCATATAAATATATGAGATGCGCGCGCGCGCGCGGCGACCTGTTCGCATTAATGTCGAAGCCAGTGCGTTACGTACGCATATATACGTGTGAACCGTCGAGGGCGTGAAACGGATTAAAAATTATGTTCGCGGAGCTGTATGTCTCGCTCGCGCCTCGTTTACTTCGGTTTTGATCGGGGCTAATTTTCGGCGCACTCTCGGTGATCTACTCTATAGCCCGAAAATTTTACACGTATACGTGTAAATATATATATATATATATATATATATATATATATATATATATATATATCAGAGAGTCGCGCGCGCGGTCGCGATATTAAATTTGTATTCTCGGACTTTGATTCACGGTGGGTGGCCTTACACTCGTTTATTGCTACGTGCGTAAAATTTTTAATTAGTGAAGCGAATTGGAGCGTCCTATGGTTTCATAAATAAAGCTTCGAATAAATCTTAAACTCTGAAAGACATTAATATATATTGAAATTTACTGCATTTTATCTGGAACTTGGGGGAGGGGGGAGCGGCAGACTCGAACGGTCAGGAAAGTCGACCGTTTTATATTTTCAAAAAAAAAAAAGGAAAATAATTATTTTATACAGAAATATTCGTACATTATAACTATCTATAGTTTATACATAATTTAAGAAGACGGAGAATTTAATCTTCATTTATCGTTCAGTCGAATAAATTATATATTATGCATTATTATATCATTATATATACTTTTTTAAATAATATGTGCATTTTTAAATAAGCCAAGTGTATTACTAAATTTTTAAAATATAGAAAATCTGAATATGGACTTTCTCTCGGTGTAAAAATAAATGTTATTTTTTTTGTAATTTATAGATAATCTTATGGACTTATGATTGCGAATAATCTTAAGGATCCCCGCGTACTAAATGAATTTATTAAATAAAAACTCTTAGATTATCTGTTGAGTAAGGGTAAACAAAAAAATTTGTTACACAGACACACACATTCCGTTTACGTTACGCATGCCCATCATTTTCGAATAACATCATTTTACCAAGTGTGTCCGTGATATGCATCGTGACGTAACAAAGCAAAGTCTGGTCCGTATCATTTAATTCATTTCCTGCAGCCATAAACCACCATATGTGTAATGAAAAAAAATTCCACAAGTAGAATAGTGTCTTTATCCGTGTATATCTGGAGTAACGAATTGGGAGAAAGTTGTCACCTCTTTCTCCCTCGCTCTCCCTGAAGATTCTATCTCAATCATTGCAACTTATTGTAATCTATATTTTTTTTCATCATATTTCGTTGTTGTTATTGTTGTTGTTGTTGTAGTTGTTGATTATCGGAAATATACATAGTAAGATTCTCAAATAATCAATATAGAGATGAATAAGTAAGGTATATTTTTCATCGATTAAATTATAGGATACAATAAGTAAATCTTCTGGAACACGATGTATGTGATCCATAATTCATCCATTCTTACATTTTTTTTTTGGCTTGTCTTTTGCTACACGCAGAAAAAACAATTCAATATTTGAAGGATTGCTGTAATTTTTTTAAAATAAAGTAACAGTTTTATAGTTGGAACAATGTCGTAAATGGGTCGTAATAATAAATCCATCTCGTTCGGATAGCTCTGACACTGCTAGGTTAATACACTCGTAACTTACCAAGCACGTTTTTTTTTTTTAAATTTCCAGTCATATAATTTAATATATTAAGTATATATATATTCTGTAGTAAACATGTCAGTTTTCCAATTGCAGTATAAAGAAAAATTATATGAAAGATTTCACGGTTGTAAGCGGATGGCGACGCGACGCGACGCGATCATTTGCTAAAACTATTAACCCCATAAAATAGACAATAGAGTGGTGATAAAATATATGAAATCTTTTTTCCGTGTGTATGTGTGTGTGCAATGCTTAAGTAATTTTTTTTGTTGCATTTAACTCTCATAACAATATTTTTCTTTGAAAATGATGAAATAATAATCAATCTAATTCAGTGATACTAGATTTAAATCTCATTCAATCGGTGAAATTGATAGATTTGGTTTTATTAACATAATGTGTTACATCAAAATGTTTTGTGAAGTTTTCTGAATTAACTGTTAAGTTCTTGGTTCAAAGTAGTTATAAATACAATAAGTTATGAAAATTCACTAAGAGAATCATGATAAATTATATTATTTTTGCGGATTTAATAAATAAAATACTAAATGAAAACTTTACTGTAAAATATTATTCAAACATAGAATGATGGACAACAAACTGAAGAATTAAAAAAAAATGAAAACGAGACATTTCATAAAATACATTTATTAACCTGAGTTACTTTAAAATTAATTACCAGCTTCATAAAAAAGCGAATATTAAAATATAATTTTAAATTCAGAAATATTATTTCATATTTTTATTTTTTTTTAAATTAATTGCAATTGTAGCACTTAATATTATTTTATTCAGTAATTTAGTATTTTTTACATATTTCAGAATGATGTACGGTGCCATTAAAAATTATATTTTTAACGTATGAAACGTTAAGTTATTTTACATGCAAAAAAAAGTAATGGAGCGCAGTTTAGTCACGCCAATTAACAATATCTGTCTGCACTCGTCGAATTAATAAAAATAAGTAGTGGTTTGATTGACAGCAACATTTAGGAATTACGCAATTTAATATATATTAACAGATAGATTATTAAAAAAAATCTTACTCCCAATATCAAATGCGAAATTCCATTGGACCTATTAATTATTTAACTTTTATTGCGTTATTTTACAATTATTGTACATATATGAATAAACAAACTTTTTAACACTTTCACATTCATTATTCATGTGTTGTATATGTAAATGCGTAACGTTTTTTAACGATGCAGTGCGCCACGATTGCATGTACGAAACTGTTGAAAAATTATATTGAAAAAAATTTCACATCCATGCATTTGTTGTAAGAACGTTAATTATTGTTTATGTATAAATTTATATATATTTAGATAATATAACGAACTATTTACAATCTGTTAAAAAAATAACAAATCAAAACAAAGACGCAAATCTAAGTGTGTATATATATATATATATATATATATATATATATATATATATATATATATATATATGAAATCGCATCTTACAGATGCTAAAACTCAGAGAAGTCAAACGCACCGATGACGAGATCGTTGGCCAAGATGGGAGCAATGATGCAATCTCGTTATACATACACACACACACACGCACACACACACGCACATAAAAATCCATTAAACGGTCCCGCGAAAAAAGCGGAGAAACGGGGAGATGCGCCGTGAAATCGGGCCGACTTCTCCGTATTTCATACCCTTTTATAACAATCGCCGCGCGGAATTGCCGCGCAGCGAGGGGGATAAGGGGAGGGGGCGGGGGATGGCACGGCATATAAAGCGATGGAACTCAATTCCGCGCGCGCGCGCGCCAGACGCGAGAGGGTCCGCGTCGCGGGCGCGCAAATAAAGAGCCCGACTGTTGTGCGCGGGCGCCGCGCGAACGAGGGGATAAAATCTTTTAATAAAATCTCCTGGGAACGGAGTCGGGGGTATGAATATATATATATATATATATATATATATATATATATATATATATACATATATACACGTTGTGGGAGAAACGGGGCGGGCGGATAGATGCGCGGCGATATCTGCACTATTATATCTTTTGGCTTGACGTCTCGATGAGAGCGCGGGAGGCTTCTTCTTTGCTTTTTGTTTTTAAGTGAAAGATATCTGAGGAGTGGCCGCCTTCGCCGCCGCGAATTATGATGCGTTATATCCGTTTTATGAATCTTGACAAAGGAAACGTACAGCGCGTGTGCGAGGGCGCCACCGCATGTAAAAAAATGTCGCGTACAAGAGTATACAGATAATACAGCGGTGTTCGCATGGAAAGAGTTTATATTTTTATTTAAAAAAAAAATATATATGTTTTTACTTAAAATATTTATTAAAACGTTAGACTGTATGATATAACATAATCCCGTAAGATATTACAACAAATGAGATTCAATTAAACACAATGTAATATGAAAAGTAAAAAATTTAAAAAATCATTCAAATAGATACAGTTTTCTTAATAATTTTAATACATGTGCATTTTATTTTCAATAGAATGCGTCTTATTTTGATCTACTCTTTATGATTGCTCGACAGTTGAATATCATAAAATAAATTGAACTTTGGAATCTTAATCAATAACAATCAAAATTTAAATTAGCATCTACACTTATATTATAAGCGAAATTCTTTACAGCAGCCTCCCTTAGCAAATACTCTTTCGATGACGTGGCATAATGAAGTACGAAATGACTAAATATTTTTTCATACTTTATTTATTTCGATAATTTTTACTCTTTTATTTTCAAGAAATTTATATAGAACTCTGAAATTTGACTAAATAAATCAATATTTTTGTCTATTTATTGCGTTCTCGTGCCGGCCATTCTTGTTAATTCAGCTCGCTGCCGATATTAGCGCATATAACTGCCAATAGTAGATTACAATGAAATTCCAGCGATTTATTATAATGAAATGCTCGTTTTCGTCTGTCTGAAAGAGGCGTTCCATGCGTTATTCCACTTTAGATTAGGAAGCAGAGAATTTTTCAAATATCTATACACATCTTATAAAGTTATGTTCTTTGCGAAATCTGCTTTATGTAACTTTTCTATTTGACTTCTTTCAATTTTTCTTGAGGAATCTTTGGTGCACCGAATGGGAAGCTGCGCGTATATTAAACGATTGGATATTTCTTAACGACAAAATTCATTTCCATTGTCTGGAAATTCATTTCGAGATTATTAATACGAATCGGGGTTCGTGAATATTATCGTGTGGATAAATTAGTATTATGTACGAACCTTGGATTTAATTCGATGCTTTGGCTTCATATATGTAGATTTGTTTTTAATTAAGTGATGTAAAAAATTCATGCCAGTTAATAATAAACACTTATTATTATTGAGTTATAATAATAATAATTAATGTATACCTAGTTTCAATATTCTGCGTTTCAATAAAAGAAAAAACAGAAAACTACACGGGTACAAGAAGAATATCTCAAATGCGGGTCATAGATTTTGTTGAAACGAATTAATGGTTCTTCTATATTATTATTATACTGTATTACATAGGGTTTAAAAAAAATTAAAGGAACACAGTTATTGCTCCTTAAACATTAATTAATGATAATGAAATTTTTAAATTATAAGATTACGTTTCATAGAAGAATTTTAGAATAAGAACAAAAAAACTATTTCGTTTAATCGTTATTAATTGATTTTAAGGAGCAATAAAAATGGGTTTTTCTTTTTGTTTTTGAGCTTTTGATGATTTGGACTAGAAAAACAATTGGACGGACGGGATTGAAAAACGGTAAAGCCTTTCGCTATAAAAAGAATAAAAAAAAAAAAAAACAGTGATATTTTTGCAAGAATTGCAAAGAATGCTGTTCTTATACATTTTTATTATCAAGGACAAAAAGAATTTTGTGAAATGTCAGACATGCATTTTATCGTAATTTTATCGATGGTTTTAATAATGCCTTTGACATTTCTATGCGTTTCTTGGTTGCAGGAATATTGCTGTTCAGCAGAAAAAGTATTTTTGACCTATGCAATATCAGATATCTTATCAAAAAAAAAATAACTGAAAGCAAAAGAAATTAGCAATAATCGCTATGGCGAACTGACCGGTATAGTGACTTTCAGATCCAGACGAAGAAATCTGAGAACTATAGTGAACTTAAAATCCAAAGAGTTTTTATAAAAGATCTTGATTTGAACATTTTTCAAGAAGCTATAGTAGACTTCCAAATATCACTACAAAACATTAACTTTTTCTTTGCTCTTAATTTGCTTACTGCCGAGTACATATTTCTTGCAGATAAAGAATGAATCGAATAATAATAGTAGTAATACCTTGTAAACACAATGATATTTATTTTAACAGTAAATTAGTATAATTTTATTGTTAAACTAAATTAAAATCGAGCTCGAACAATCACTGAAAGTTCGATAATAATTTACGCTCGTACGCTCTGTCTTTTCGACGTCTTTCGAAATTTATATACAATTGATTACACTCCTATACAATACATTGGTGTGCACCAAAAAACACGACCACTTAATCTCTTACTGAAACAATATGACAAATCAATCGTGTGCTCTTCAACCCTTCTTCTTCATCTTCCCACAGAACGCGGGCGAGAGCAGGATACCGCTGCCGAGGTCGGTGAGGCCCTCGCTTCTCCCGAAAATCCGCTCCTTCGGATCGGCGGCCTGCGCCCCAGCCACGGCCGCTGCCGGTGGCGCCGCGGGCGTACAGGCGCCGAGCCTCCGTCACCGGCGCATCGGCTCGCCGATCTACTGCGTCGCCGCCGCCAGTCCCAACGGCGCTGTCGGCGTCTTCGGCAACGGCGGCAACGGCAAGCACCCGAGGCAGCAGCCACAATTCGCCCAGCATCAGCAGGCCAACGCTGCCGGGGGTGGGATCCAGCTCGCGTCCAAGCCGATCAAGGAGGAGAGGTCGCCCTGCGCTACGCCGGACGCGGAGAAAGGTGCGATGACATATTCCATTTGTATTGTTATTAATCTGGGATTTTACGATTAATTCTTTATATTTTGGTGTATTCGGGAATGATGTTTTTTTTTTCATGGTTATAACAGCAAGTTGGTCTCTTCTATCTAGAAATCTGACAATATGCACTGTAAATGTGTATCCAGGTCCAGTAGAAAAATGTATTGGGAACTCAAATAAAAGCGTAGATTTATAGGCAAACAGTCTGTATAGTACCTATATGGATCATTATTCACATTCTGTCAAATAAATGTTTAATTTAAATTATATATGTGATTACGCCGATAAGGATCCAAAGTAACGCAAATTTATCGAATGGGGAAGGCTACTCAAAGTCAATTCGTAATATTAAATGCGAAGAAAAGTGTAATATCAGAAAGTATCGGTATGATCAGCTTTACAGCTGTTCGTTGCTGAGACAAGCGACCAAACGCTGTTGTCCAGTCATAAAATATCGTTTGACTACGAAATCTCCGACTTCGATCGAAATTAGATTGTAATTTGATTTTCTATATATATGTATATACTGAAATTGATTATGTATTGAAGAACAATGCTTATTTTTGCCAAAGATGTGTCGGAGTGGGTTAAAAGCACGCCCCATGGAGCGTGTAGAAACTGAGGAAGCTGGACTGAAACTAGGCCGGGAGTACCTGGATATCCATAGTATATATTTCATAGAGACCGAGAATACTTGGCTATTCGTTATATACTTTAATACTGCGCCGAAGGTTCTGCCAGTCACTCACTCTGGTTTTGATCTATTCTATAGAGACAGGGCCGTCTCCTCACCTTTCGAAGGCTCTTCCATTTCACATTTTTAAGACATAATCCTCTTTACCCTAGCCTCCGTGCTTAGGGGCTGTATTTTCTTCCGTTTTTTCTGAGCCTCCATCAAAGCTGCATCGCTTTCCAACAGCTTGGAATTATTGATAATTTTATTTACTAATAAAATTATCAATATCCGAACTATTAATATTATGAGCAACAATGGCAACGCTATATAGGTACATTTTACGTCCAATTTAAACGTCAAAAAATGAATAGTATCTTCTCACCGGTACATGGACTTTAAGTTTGCTGCGAGACATAATTGGCAACAAATGCTTTGGATCGTTATATGAAACACGCGCACTGAATAAAACAATTTAAGAGTATATACATTATTCGGGACGGGGCGGGGTAATCAAGATCGTACAATCGGAATACTGTTTTATGAAATTTCCGCGGTTGTGTGAATTTTTTCGTTTACTCCTACAGAAATCTATTAGCTTAATCCCTGCTACGTTGGGCATGGCCTAGAACAGATCATAATATATTGTTCAGAGTTAAGAACACTCTATACTCCCGTTTTAGATGTCAATTTAATATGATTTCAGAGGTCTTGAAGTATTTCAAATTTTTTGTAAGTTACCTCAACTAGATTTCAAGTGATTATAAGTCATTTTGTGGCGAATCGTTGGCAAGGGTACGTTCATTTCTGAAAGTGAAGATAGCCCTCTAGTAAATTTGGTGGCTTCTGTATTGTTCTTTGGAGCTTAAGATTAAGGTTAAAAGTTGTGTTAATATTTACAAGGAGCAAAAATCTAATCGATATACCAATTCGTTGTCAGAATAGGTCATGAGAAAAGGCAATATGTTCCAATCAAGCTCTATTTCGAAGTTAGTCGATTATATACCAAAGTTACGATTGCCTAAAGTTTAGGAAATTGGACAATTTATGAACGAACGATTTCGAAGATTATCAGAATACGCGTATATTAAACGTATTGCTATATAACAAATTAAAGAAATATTTTTTCCATTCCAATATCATTTTTTATTCTAATTTTTCCAATAAAAGTTTTTATTAATTACAGTAAATGTTTTTGACATTTGAATATAAAATGTTCTCAAAGTTTTATTTTTATTTCACGCGTACTTCAACTTGTTCAGTTAATTCGTTCATTTTATACAGAACTTAATCATATTATCAATTCTATTATTTTTCAAAACTATGTGCACTGAATAGAACAAGATCTGTATTTGTTTCGTAAATTTCGTCGTACTAGTTTTCTAAAATTATAACGTATAATAATCTTGGTGTTAATTAATTTATTACAAATCTTGTTTTTTTTCTTGTAGACAAACATTTGGATGCCGATTATTCAATATCTGCAATATGGGCGGCAACGGTAGACAACAAAGAAGTGGATCAGCTGATGCGCCTACACAGTGAAAAGCTTGGAATACTTCGGTCAGTATAATATTTTTGCAAGAATTGGCATCGATATTTAAGATCCTTGACAATTTGGGGACGGACTCGGCCGATGAAAAGAATGTGCAATTAGTCTTTTTGAAAAATACACTTTTATCTAGAGTAAAAGCTGCTATAAATCGTAAATTTTATTGTATATATTAATATAAATAGTATTTGTTTTTCAACAATAGTTCCACTTTTTTTAATAAATACAAACTATCCCTGAATTTGGAAGAAAAATATTAAATCGTAATATTACATTCTTATCGTTGTCCCGCGCTACTTTAGCCAAATTAGAATAGCTATTTGTATTCTTTTTGTTGTGTTATTTGTTTTTAGACAAATTTATATAGAACATTATATGTGTATATAAATGAAAATTGTTATACTTATTTCATCTGTCGTAAACTAAATTAACATATATTTTTTAGCACTTACAGTTATTATAAAATAATATAATTACGATTATAACGACAGCCAGGCCGCCATTGTTTACGACCATCCCCGTAGAATCTTAAAACATAAGTAGTACTAACACATAATAAAAGGAAGACTGATAAATATACTGTTGTTATAGCAAATGACCATTTCACCGTCCTCGCCAGCAAATTTATCGAATCTATGACTTTGCTCGGTTCCCAGAAGCGGACTGTCACGTGTCATCAAGAACAACAGTTCCTCACGAGGAACCAAAGGTTATCGAAACATTAGTCGAATCGGACACATAGATTCGGTAAATTCTGCTATAACAATGGTATACTAGTATTTATTACTATTTCCGGGGCTGATCGTAAACCAGAACAATCTGGCCTGTCGTTATTCTTCCAAATATTTTATAAAGACCGTAAGGCCGACAAAGATATCTGCTAGTTTTTACTATACATATCTAAAAAAAAAAAAAAAAAAAAAAACGCCCCTACTCGATAACTAACGTCGTTGCCCACGTTGTACGAGCGCAGCTCTCAGGAAGACCTGGCGAGCTTCCCCGGCGCCAAGGAGACCGTCGGCCATCATCCCCAGCATCGCCGTCAGTCGCGCGAGGACCTCGTGGCCGCTGCGGCGGCGGCGGCGGCGGCGTCGGCGAGCTGCGGCGGCGTTGCCGGAGCCGAGCCGGCGCTCGGGGCCGAGTGCGCCTGCGGCGACTCACCCGCGTCGACGACCCCGCACTACCTGATGCTGAGCAACAGGCAGAACTCGTTCGAGCACGACGAGAGCAGCCTGGGCATCCTGACCCCGGATCAGATGACCGACTTCACGGTGGCACTCGAGTCCTCGAGAACGCCATCCTGCGAGAATCTGCTGGGCCAGGCGAGCGCCGGTGAGGAGGGGGGGAGGGGAGGCTCGCGTTCACGGGCGTGGGATTATAGGCGGATAGACGCGGAGTTCGAATGATAAAGCGTAGAACGCGCGGGACTGCAGTTGGTGCGGCATTGTCGCGTAAAAATATTTCGCGAACGCGCGTAGAATGGCAGGATAAACTTGATAATTATACTTCTAATTGTACTAATAAATAGTCTTGTCCCTCTTATGATTATCGGACAGACCATCGTCGTAATCATATTCTATAAGTTCGTAAAAAAGAGCGTAATGACGGTAGGGCGAATAAAAATGTTTATTAGTTAGTTTTATAATAGTATACTGAATACAAATCGATCAAGTCGTCGATCTAACAGGAACGTCGCACATGTATAAGTTAGGTGGGTTAAGAATGTCAGAACAATAATATAATCTAAATACATTCTGCTATTTATGCATCTATCGGCCAATGAAGTTGAGGTATCGTAAGAATGAATGCACTCGATATCCCTTCGATACGATGCATACATAAAACATAATACTACATACATATATGGGACAAAGCGAAATAAATAAACATATAATAGTTCAAAATCAGAATTGAAGAGATGGAGAGAAAGAGAGAGTATTTATTTGTAATAATGAGTATAAGATAGCATTATAAATTACATTGTTAAAACAATACATTGTTGTACAAGATATTTCGTCATTATAGAAAATCCCGTAACATATTCAAATAATTTGAAACGTAAATAGTAGACGACAATAAGTATATGCAATTAGTCATGTCTTATGAATATCACAGATAGTTATCATCTAGCAAAACATAAAATAGAGTCATATCTAATTTAGAACAAAGTGTAAATAAAATATATACTTACGAATACAACAGAATACTTTCGCCTATTATCAGTCAATTAGATAGAATAACTAAATAAATAAATAAATAGTCCCAACACTCAAATTAAACACCCGATTCCGATAAATTCATACATCAAACTTTGAATAGAATGAGGGGGAAGAGAGAATGAGAGAGAGATTGAGAGAGGGGAATGTTTAAAATCAAATATTCTTTAAGTCTTGCCAAATAGTCTGAAGCAAATAATATCCGACCATAGTGAAATTTTTAACTAGTACATATATTAAAATACAAGGAACTATGCACTTGAAGCATAGGGGAGGGGGTAATTTCAGATTTCCAATAGATTTCAAAAGACACAAATTTGATTCTCTTCAAACGACGCGAACTGATTAATAAAAGTTAATAATGGACTGAACATATACATATGCATATGTATTGAAAAAATTAAAACACTGTTTTAAACATTTAAAGTGACATTAAATGATTGAAATTATTATGTAATAGAACTTCACAGTTTTTTCGAAATATTACAGTTATATAATGATTCGTTAAGACAGGTCCAATGGTTTCTCAGAGTGATTGGGCTCCGGGTAAAATATACCATGGCGGTCTTGGTGATAATGGCCTCGTTAGAATTCGCATTGAGGAAATGGACTGATATCCAATTTAATTTTCATTTGAATGCGTTTTTCACAAAATGTATAAATAAAATCTTGCCCGATCGCCATAACGATATGGAATCTGAATAAAAAATGCACCGATACTTTTTTAACAACCCGGCTTTATTTCGCGCGTGACCATATTATGCGAATGGGAATTCCATGACTTGCGCAATCTCTGATTTTACACGTTAAAGCTAAATATTTGAATAATTAAAATTCTGCAAACATCAGATAAATCAATATTCCGACGAGTTAAATTTGCATCAATTTCAATATATTAGCCGTGAACGTCTTACTTATTTCCCACAAAGTTCAAATTCTATGAAAAAAAAATACCATTATTGTGAAATTGTTCACATTATAAAAAGAAACAAAGAAGATTAAATTAGTAAGTGTCATGAAACTTGATTTTTTCTGCTAGTTTCAACATTCGTTAAAGTAATTATAATATACCACAATAGGATTTCAATGAATGAATAAGTAAAAGTTGGTAATAAAGAAATGAATTCTGTCTTCTGCTGTTCAAATTATATTTATTACCTTCTATACGACGGTTCGGACCGGTTGAATCCACCCTGTTTAGGTGATATAATAAAAATCATTAATAAAATTCAAACTAAAACAGAGCTTATTCGACAATCAGTAGAAACGTGCCGGGTTTGGTAAGACTTGCGAAAAAAGCAGAGGCGCGGAATGTAAGTTAATAAATCAATATAGATCGTGGAACTTTGGTGGGCAGTTTGATCTGTACGAAACGTTGCAAATAAAACAAGAAAAAGAATTTCGCTGGGAGATATCAACAATATCTTCATTATAGACGCTTTTTCTAATTATAACCTATTGTGATATTATCGCGCGAAACGTGCACGATTTCGTAAGCGCAGCGATCATAAGAGCGTTAGATAAATTTTAAAATCAGCTGAAATACAAACACAAAACTTTAACCATAAATACTTCTACATAATAGATTTACATTTATTGCAGGAAAATTCCTCCTTGGTAAAAGTAATGCACTAGTGGCAGCGGCGGCTCGGCACCTTGACATAGCATCTTGTGTACCGGCGATCGAAGCTCTTTTACCGACCAACGACCGAAGCCCCTCACTGGAAGAGCTGCCCTTGGATCCTAAACCCATTCTCATCGTCGACGAGGAGGTCGATCTGCCCGAGCAGAGTCTCTGCATCGGTGAGCGTTAAATCTGCGAACACGCTATTTCATTGTTTTAAAGTTATTGAGCCACTATGTGGAAGTGAATTAGATAAAAAAAATGTACGTTTACATTATCAATGAGACACTGTTAATACGCTGCTTATAAAAAAGAGAGATGTTTATATTATAAGCAATTTTACAAAGGTTGTAAATTATGTACAAAAGCCATAAATTAATATGTAAATAATATTCAAACGACATTCGCTAATCTTTTACATCCACTGCTAAACACGCCCCCTTTGCCTTTCAATCTACAGAGAAGACCGACCAGCCGACGCTTCCTCAGCAGCCGCTGGAGGTAACCGAACTCTCCTCGAAGACCATTTCCACCGATTCCTGGGGAGACGAGCGAGCACACGAGCGAGCAGGCGCGCGGCGGCACGGGCGCCGCGCACATTTTACCCACGAGCTTCATTACTTCGGTGACCAGCATCACGAGCCTGGAGGCGGGTTATCAGGGTGATGGGGAGAACTCGAGGCCGGCTAGCCGAGGTCCGGAACCCCTCTCCGTTGCACCTGTCGCCAATCTCATTGTCGGCGCGGCCTGCAGGTTATTATTTTCATTTCGTTGCGCGAGGGACAGTAGGTTTTTGGAAGCATGGAATATAAACGCGCGCAGAATTAAAAAAAAAAACTTATAATGATTAATATTGGCTGTAGGCGGCTAAGTTCCTCAAAGTATCCTAAGATATTTGACTAATTGCAACGCCACCCCTCCTGTTTAGAGGAACTATAATCTTACAAGGATATATACTTGATTTGTCAAAATTGCGAATGGAAGGATTGGTTATGTTATTCTTATGCAATTAGATGTTTATATTTATATTCATTATAACTTATTACATAATTAGTTTCAAAAAGAAAAAGAAGTTATTTATATGAAGATGAATAATGATTTTTAATTATTAACAAATTACTAGTATTATTATTATGTGATTTTATTTATCAATTTTTTGAAAGTCGTCTGTAGTGATCGAATTAAATATTATAAATTACAATTAGTAAGAATGGGATCACTTACTTTATTATGCTGATTATTTTGTAGTCTTAGATAATAATTTGAATCTCTAATTACAATTATTTAAAAGTAATTAGAAGTATATATATATATATATATATATATATATATATATATATATATATTGTATATATTATATATTGTGTGTATATACATATATGTATATGAAATGGAGACTCTTGTTATATGAATTATTTGCGGAATTTGAAAAAGGAATAATTAAAGTTATAATTTACATACGAATAATCGATTCTAAAACAAAATAATATTTAAATAAAGATAAGCCAAAGCTTTAAGTATACATTAAAGTCAATTATATATTAATGAAAAATCAATCGAATTCTGCAGAGCTGTGCAGAAGCAATACAGAAGCATATCAATAATGTTACATCAGTATAATAATATTGATAAATAAGTCAAATATATTATGTCAGAATCTAAAATTCTCATCATTCTTTTTCTTCCCTTCAGGCAAGATCCAATGACGGATTCGGACTTCTTTACGGAAAGCGACGCGGACGCTCACGAGGAGATCGGCCGCGGCGATCGCCGGGCCCAGGTGATCGACGGCACCCTTTTCTGCGCGCCGAACGAGCAGCGCTGCCCGAACTTCGAGCCCTGCGAGGAGATGGACTCCTCGGGGATTTACTCGGATCTAGACAAGCGCCAGGACAGCGTCGGCGTTGACGGCGAGTGCGAGGGCGACGTCTACGGCGACGGCTACGGGGACGGCGATCACACGACGGACACCGGCGACACGGAGGTCTCGATGAGGAGCCAGCTGTCTCCGCAGGAAAAAATTCCGGTTGTTCCTTTGTCGGTGAAAAATATGTTGGTAAGATGGCTTATGCTGCAGCATAGACGTTGAATTGACTACGAGGAAAATAATTTTTCTTAGGATTTTTGGGATTAAATTAAAGACAACAATTTATTTTCAGAGTCCGCAGGACATTTTAAACGACACGAACGAATCCAACTCTAATTCATCGACGGCCGAAGTAACTGTGATCAAGTGCCAAAAAAATGAGCAAAATACTGCAACCAAGTCAAAATCTAATAGTATTAGTAATAAAGAGAACTCTATACCGCTCAAGAAATATAAAATGCCAAAGAGAAACGTCATCTCAAAAATCAAAACCATGATTGAGTCAAATCAGAATATTGGTTAGAAAAATAAAATTTTAATTTTTATAGTGATAGGAGAGATGATATTTTACATAATTGATTTAATTTGAATTTCGAAAGAAAAGCATATTTATTAACCTTAACTGAATGAAAGTTTTTAAATTAAAATCAAATTTCGTATTTAACATACAGTTTTTAATTAATATGTTTTTATTATTAAATAATGACACAATGAGAACTTTTTCTATCATTTTGTATTAAAATACGTTCGTAATTATTAATTTACAATCTAATATCTATTAATAATGTTTATCATAATTCAGAATAATTTTCATATATTTTTTACAATTTTTCATTCTGTTTCGCAACATTTTTTATTAAATGTATTTTTCTCTACAAACTTTCGCAACAGCGAAAGAAGAACCTGAAAACGAATCGAGAAGGATCCAAAGGCAGCAACGAAAGACTGGTCGGTGGGATGCCGTAATGAATAAAATAGAAGCAAATAAACAGCGAGGAAGGTCCTTAAAAAAGGAGGTTAAATCTCGAGTACTTCAAGGATTGGGAACTTCCTCAAGCTCTACAGCTTCAACTTCCTCGACGAGGCGGACTGTTGACGATTCAAATAATAATGCTAATAATAATAAGGATAAACGGTTAGTAAATACAAATGCTTTGTATAAAATTACTTTGTTATAGCTTGAATTAAATTTTTCTATCTAGTAAGTTCGGTTTTACTCGATAATTCTATATCCATAAGTGTAAATGATATCTTACAGTATAAAAATTAATGTGTTTACAAGGAAGTGAGATCAAACAGACGTACAAGTATAATATATGAAATACTTTTATATTATATAATTTAAATCTGAATACAATAGGTAGTTACAATAATAATTTCGTTTAATCCATAAATGCAAGACCGATATGAAACTTTATATCGGACTAAATTTAAAGTATATTTTAAAAATATTTTTGTGATTTTATATACATGTGTGACAATATATACAGATATTTCTATAATAGTATTTATTTTTATCACTGGTATGAAATATTGATGATTTAACTTGTAGACCTGTATAATAATTCTAGAATAAGATATATATCTTGAATTACTGCTTCGTACGACTATTTTCATTAAAAAGTGTATTGTGACTATATCAAATTAGATATATAGACGGCGGTGTTTTGTGCAACATTTTTCTCATCATCTCCATACTCTAGTTTCGATAGTTTTTGAATTCAAAATCGTAAAACCCTTAACCTAATTTATGTTCCAATAAAGTGTTATAATGAAACTGAAGAGTAACCGCTAAGACCGCTAATCGAATTTTATTTACTTTCGATCAAATTTGTGTTAGCATAAATTTTTTGTTGTTAATAATTGACATCGAAAGTATCTAATTCTTCACTGTTCACACGAATTATTGTGAAATCATTTCATGATTTTTGTAGCATCGATGACCATAAATACGATTTTATTAGATGTAAGTAGTTCTCGTTTTGAAACTTACAAGAAGAGAGGCCACAAAGTTTGATTCAGTTAAATTGAACGAGGTAAATCCGATTATCTTGTTTTGTTTTTCCACCAGCTTATGTAAAATCTGAAGAAAATACGAAGAATTGGTTATCTATGCTAAATCGTATGAAATCGGCAGGTGGACTTCGATTGGCAATAACTAGTTGAAATGTTATTTTTCTTTTCAAATACAGTATTTAAAATAGGAATTTTCATAATAAAAATTCCTTTGGCTACGTAATATAATATGTAATTTAAATAGAAGTTAGTAAACTAATCGAGGTATCTCGCTGAATCTAGACCGGGCCCATCATCAGCATCTCTTCACCTTGTCATATAGAATTAACCTTATCGGTGATTTTATCCTATTGTCGGACAAATAAATTCAGAAAATTACTATGTACTTGGCTATTCCAAATGTCGGAACTTAAAATCTAAGCATTTCATTAAATGCTACAGAATTTAAATTTAGCAAGTTTTGAAATAATTCTTCTATGTCCTCACGAAAGCAAAATTCGACGACCTGTTTGTAAATCTACAGATAAGAAGCTATTACATTCATTGTTATTGTATATTTAACACCATATATAGGCTGCCATAAAAAACTTGAAAAACATATCTTGGCCATTAATTTCTTTATTGTTCCGAGTTAGAATGTTTAAGAGAACTCTTTCATAAATATATACTTTGTTTTGCATCAAAAAATTTATTTTTAATTTCATTGATTTTATTTATAATATTAAATAACAAAATATAAGTAGAAAAATCTAATTTTTTTGATTTTATTGATAATTTTGTCGATTCATTTGCAGAAAACTGTTTTGAATTTCCAAATAGTAAAAATTCATATTCGAATCTTTTGAGCAAAGCTTGTCTATTTATTCTTTACCATCATAATCATAGGTAGATATATATACATTATATAGTTTTATATACATTATATAGTTTTCTATTTTGTTTCTCTTTTTTTATTTTTTTATTGGCTCGTGTCCTTCTTTCACGAATATCGAATATATTGAATATATTTTCACAATGCTGAATAAAATTATGTTATCTTATGTTTAACATATTTTTTTTATTTAATTAATTCAAATTTATTATTAAATTTTTAGCGCAATAACATTTATCTGATAAAGAAAATATAATTTTTTAAATAATGACACGGTTTAGAATAATGCATGTTTTCAAGAATATTATAGAGTTTTATTTCATAAACAAAATTTTAACAATATGGTAATAGACGAATTAATTCTGAATACAAACTATAGGCAAAAGAAAAGTAAAGTAAAATAATAATCTGAAAAATTTCAAAACTTATGAATCGAAATTAGTAGTACGCGAACACGGATTGTGGTTTTTGTAATAAAAGCATTCACCGAGATTTTATTTTACCATAAAGCTAATTGATATCATGTCGCACGCCTTAGACTCGACTGGAATCATATATTTGACAAAGTTGAACTAGTATTATTTTACGTAAAACTTAGATTAATCTCCATTCAAAATCTGAGTTGGAATCGTCTCCATTCAGTTAGATTTGGATCACTTACTTGTCAAATAATCTCTTATAGTAACAGTAGGGAAGAAATGGCATTAAATAACTAATCTAAAAAAAAATTATTTTCAAAAATGTATATAGTCAGATGCGTACTAAATTGGATATTAACCGGTGCATCCGCACTCGTTTTTTCTTTGCAGAAGAGTGCGTGGTCGTCCAGAGCTCACCTCGCCGAATCAGGAAACAGGCCCGGAGTTCCGTGCGCAGTTCCGCCAGCGATTTGAGCAGCGCCCACAGCAAAGAGGCCCTGAGTAAGTACAGCAACTTTTCTCCTAACTCTCTCTTTTTTTTTTTGTTATCATAAATTTCACGCTCGCAGCTAGAAAGCAAAAAATAAAAGGTTCAAGCTCAAGTGACTATCATAATGTAGACGCGTTGAAAAATCGTTAGAGAAGAAAAAAAGAAATTCAAATTATGAACTTGTGTCTATAATACGCATGAAATAGCGAGAATACATTAATGTTCCGGTCTCTGGAACTCTTTTTTGGTTGGCTGATTATTCGGCAACGCTTGTTGGTTTTGAGCTGTCATGTAAGATATGATGAAATGCTGATCTATAGTCGTTACCAGATTTTCACAGTTTGTAAAGAGAAGGAAAAGCGCTTGATTAGATTTTCTGCGATTATCAATTGACTATGAAGAAATACACATTATATATATATATATAGAAAACTGGCAATAGCTTATCTCTAAAACATGCGTTCATAGTATTTTTCGATATAGTATTTGAAACATATTGATTTTACAGGGTGCTTTCAAGCTATAAAGTACGAATTTCAGGATAGGCCGTGTAAACATTGCGTATACATTTTGCGTACTATAATGAAAAAAAAATTTTCATATCTTGCAAAAATGTTGAAATATGTATGTCAAAGTGTATTAAGACATGTCAAAACGAATAAAAGAAAATAAAAATTCATTGAAATCTACTTCAATGTATGGTTTCAATCAAGGTTATTCATTATGATATAATATAATCAACATTATAATGCACCGTAGTCCTTGATAGGTAAATTTTATTATCTCACCGACCCCGACCAATATTACAAATTCTTTACGCACTTTTATATATTTTGAGACGTCCCTTGATACACTTCAATTACGGACTTTGATACACTAGTATATATTGCGATGTATTATGATGCATTTTGATACTCTTTAATTTTCAATATATATCAAGAATATGTGCTACTCTATAAAAATATTTTGTAAATATATATCTATATATATATATATATATATATATATATATATATATATATATAGAATCATTTGAACATTCCTTTGGAATTAAGCGTTTATGAACGTTTTAGTACTTTTTCGTATGGCATTATTGCGCATTCTCACTATTACCAGTGACGTACTTGTGCCAAAAGTGCTATATTTGCGCCTATGAGTCGTAAAGTAGAACTTTGCGCCAAAGGCCATAACGCTTTACGGCAGGTTGTGCGAAAAATATTGTTCGACAAGTCGCCCGCAAAATACGACTTTATCAACTGTTTTGAATTTTTTTTAAATGTTCAACGTTATAGTAACGTCACATACTCTTCGTTACCACACGGATAGACTCGAGATACGACTCTAATTCACCCATCGTCGTTCTCCAACACTGTGCGCCCTTACTTTCTCGACCTGTGTATGGGCCAAAGTCGAAACGAATCGATCCTCGATCTCGATGCGCCCCGAGCTCCCCCGCGTCCCGCAAAACCGGCCACGCGCGGTCGACGCTCTTGCGCATCGCTTTACATTATCCACCGTTATGAAGCGCGAGCGCGAGCGCGATGCGTTTCTATGCGCCCGCGGCTCGTCTCCCTCCCGGCGTATCGGCGTCCTCGTGCATTCGCGAGCCTCGTTAAAGCGCGGCTCGATCCCCGCGATGATCCGATCGCGACTGTTTGCCCGATTGGGAAATTTTCGTGGATCGCGAAAGTTTATACGGGCGTTAGTTGCGGCGGGGAATGTTTTGTAAAAATCGCTGTACGTTCTACAGCGGTAAGGGGACGTGCTTGAATCGCGAGCAAAATTACTATACATATACGAATTGTTAATAGAATTTTATTCGAAATATACAGCATACGTATAGCAATGGTTAATAAAATTGGTAATAAGTCAAGTACGTCTCCGTATTAGTCAAAAGTATAGTATGAAATTTTAGTGAAACCTTTCTCTCAGTCTATAGGATTAATCGAGCTTGTTCGGTTTCAATATATATGTATGTATATATTGTTTGTTCATTGTAACTTCAACACTTTAATTTCTACGCCTGTTTTTTCTGATTTTTATGATTTTGAGCAGGTTTCGAATGAATTCTGATCGTCTTTCTGCTTTGCTTGAAAAGGAAACAAATCAACTTGTATAGATAGATATGTATATATAATAATTATTATTCATTTCACATGCATCGCCTCGTGAGAAAAAAAGGAGAAAAGCGTATATTATCTCGACCTTCTTACCAAGCTTCGAACACAATGAAACAATCGATATAATAATTAATTCAAGCAGGAAGAGCGAACCTCCTCGAGCAAAGGCCGTGGGATCCCCCGAAATTGCATAATTATATGTATACACACAAGGCGCGCGCGGCGCGTGTGTGTGTGTGTGTGTGTGTGTGTATCATATCACCTTGTCAGAACAGCGTAAGCATAAGTTTTGATTTTCGTACCCGGTTTTCGGAAAATTTGCGCAATCATATATATACACATACATACAATTACGTCGTAGTAAAACATTTCGCGTTTATTTTCAAAACAAATGGATTTTATATAAAAGAGTTATATATAGATTTAATTTATGCAACAAACATATGAGAATTAAATATTCCGACGCGATTCTGACACCTTTGTTTCATCGGCTCTGTAAAAGCCGACTTAGCCGATCTGATCTAGAAACAATTTCGTGGATTCCAGACGACCGTCTCGCATTATCATATCGCGTATTCGCGATTACGATCTACATATCTGTATATAAAATCCACCTTTTGACGGTCGTTCCCTTCACGCGCATATATATTGCATATTATGTATATAAATCTCTCGCTCTCGTGCTCTCTCTCTCTCTCTCTCTCTCTCTCCTCTCTCTCTCTCTCTCTCTCTCTCTCTCAATCTCTCTTTCTCTTCCTCTCCCTTTATCTTCTCCCTCGGTCTCGGCCACGTCCTCCTTCGGGAATCCTCGGAGCGGTTCGACGAGCCTCGGTGCCCCGCAAGTACATTCGCGGATGGTTGTACATGTATATGCATCAGTTACACATAGCTATCCCTTTTATTCAGGCTATGTGCGGCGTTGCGCCTCACTCCCTCCTTCGCGAGGAGAGACCGGAAGTCTATCTCTCTGTCTTCTTCTCGTGCGCGCACATACATGCACATTGCATTAAATATTCTCATGCACACACGGCTACGTATACACGCTTCATCCTTTTAACTTTCGGCTCTGTAGAGGTATCCGGATATAATACGTCTATATATACTTAATATATATATATATATATATATATATATATATATATATATATATATATATATATATATGTTTATCGAAGTCGGTGCACATCGTTTCCCTTGGATTTCGCGTGCGCGCGCTAGACATCGGTACGGTATTGCAGTTGGCAGTGTAGCGCGGGCTGGAGCAAAGTCGGGAAGGGGAGGGGGGCGAAGAATCCAAAACCGGGATAAGAATACAAAAAGAGCGTAAGAGGGATATTATATATATATATATATATATATACCGTCGAGAATCGAGGACGTGTTTACGTAAGACGAAGCGCGCCGGGCTAGGTATGTATGTAGTATATAATATAAATCGGCTATAGAGAGATCCGCGAGGAAGGAGGTCGAAGGTGTATGTATATATTATATATATATATATATATATATATATATATATATATATAGATATATATATATTACACACAAAACATACACCATCGTGGATGCGTTCTCGCACAAAAATACACACCACCACGCGCCTGGACACACACACACACACACACCCAACACACACACACACATCACACACACTTGCACAAGCACTCCTCCTTCTCCTTTTCTCTTTTGCTTCATTCTTCTTCTTCTTCTTCTTCCTCTCTGGCCCTATGCTTTATAACTCCTATACAGTTTACGCCGGCACGGCATCGCGCGCGCTCGCGCACGGGTCAACGGCCTATCTCTCTCTCCGTCTCTCTCCCTACCCTATTCAGTCCCGCGGTCGCGTGTGTGTATGAACGCGTGCGGACGTCTTATATATATATATATATATATATATATATATATATATATACTATATAATTATAAATATATATATATATATATGCACGGACGCTGGTTTATTTCCGACATTGCCTTTTTTCACACGCATGGATCTATACTGTAATATTATACATATACATATATATACACATACGGCTCCAGGCTAATCTGCAAAGGGTCCTCTCTCGCTCTCTCATCTTTTTCTCTCTCTCTCTCTCTCTCTCCTCTCGCTACTCGTTCCCCCCCCTCTCTCTCTCTTTCTCTCACACACACACACTTCCCTCTCCACACGCGCAGTTTTCAATATTACCGGTGAACGTGCGAGGGCGGCAAACGCTGGCAAACGTGTGTAACACATAGATACAGATTAATGCACATACGCGCGCGCGAGTGCGGGAAGATACAGGAGAGCCATGGGAGAGGCCGCATGGAGAGAAGGGGAGCGAGAGAGGGATGAGAGGAGCTCTCGCGCATACGGGAGCGGAGCGACCAGCTGGGCGACGTACACATATATATACACAAACGCACACATGCGCGCGCGCGCAATATAATCTCGCGGACGGACGGCGCGACAGACATAAGCGCGCACGCATCATCGGCGGGCGCGCGCGCACGGCAGTCGGCCGGTGACCCACTGACGCGACACGTTAGGGACGTCGGGGAGTGCCGCGCGTGCCCGCGGGGACACGCGACGCGCCAAAAGTGCTCCGTGTGTCCGCCCCCTGACCCCTCCGCCCCCCCCTCCCCCCTCTCGCTGTGATCCAATACACGTACACATGACATAATTTCTTCGCGATCCAGCAGCAGCAGCAGCAGCAGTCGGCGCTGGCATCCGCGCTGGGCGCCGAGACGATCTCGAGCGTGGACGTGGTGCGCGGGGCCCAGTTATCGATCCCGCGGAGTGTATATAGTGCGCGTGCACGCAAGGGGCCCGACGTACGCGGAGTTCGCGCCGGTTAACGTGTCACGATTTCGTAAAATCGCCACACACGCGCGCGCACGCATATATATATATATATATATATATAAATATGTATCGGATGGACGCGCGTTCTTCGTGCGTGCTGTACCTGGTGCGGCTGGTGTTTTAAACAGTGCCTCCCACCCACCCCCACCCCACCCACCCCCGGTGTGCGACCGAGTCGCGGGAAGTGCCGACGAAGCCGTCGGTGCTGAATTTGGTGTACACGTGTGTATATATGAATATGTCGTTATAGGAAATTGAACGGGTGTGTAATGCGACGCGGCCGTTCTCGCGCGGTGCGATATGCGCATCTGTATGGGCATAGAGGTGTCGACGATGGTGAGAGCTTATGTATGCACACTCGAGCTTATTAGCGAGCGAGCGTATAGGTGACAATTAGCAGGTTATACGTCGGTTGAACTGAATTTACGGGGCCAGTGGCAAAAGTATCGGATAGGTTCGAATGAGAATAATTACTGTAAATACATACATACATACATACATACATACATATACATAGATACACAAATGTGTGTGTGTGTATTATGGTATGTATGTAGTACGTATTATGGCTTGTTGGCGAATAAATAATTATTTATTTCGATTGAAAAATCTTGTACTGGACACGAGGAGACGTGTAAAATATTTGAAACTGTTGAAAAAATTTTTTTTTCAAACTAGTATAACAGCGCAAGAGTGGTTGGATTGCGTCCCCCCCCCTGCCTTCGTCTTCTTCCTCTTGCCAACACTTCTTATAAGTTTCTATCCTGTAAAACCTTCGGTGTATATTATACACATATACATGTATAGAGAGAGGGGAGAGAAAGAGAGAGAGAGAAAGAAAGAGAGAGATACAAAGAACGAGCAAGCGAGGGAGAAAGAAAACTGGTAGCCACGCGCGAGGCCGTCCACTATATAATGTCCAGGTTTGTGGGTAGATATATATTTATAATAATATATATATATATATACTATATTATATATATATCGGTAGTCAGAAGAGTAAAATTGCGGCAAGCCTGACCGGGATGTGAACCTATAAGATATATAATATAGAATATATATATATATATATATATATATATATAACATATTATGAGACCATGCAGAACTTATAAAGTCTACTCGTGCACACAGGAACACGCGCAAGATATGGAAATGATAAGAGATAAGCGAACAACTGCGGCAGGACATTCGATTCGCGAGCGAGGAGCGGGGCGTCGAGTTCGGAGATCCTTACATACAGATAGAAGATAAAATTATAAAAAATATTACAGAAGATCGAGTGTCTCTCTCTCTCTCTCTCTCTCTCTCTCTCTCTCTCACTCTCTCTCTCTCTCTCTCTCTCTCTATCTCTCTCTCTCCTTTCTCGCGATCACGGTCGCGGGGGCCGCGGCGCGACACAGCTCAGGGAAGTATATACAGAGCCTGAGAGAGGGAGAGGGGCATAGCGTAGAAAGCGCCGGACGAGCGCACGAAAGCGATCCGCTGCAACCTCCCGCGGACAGGTGCACGGCGTTTGCCATCGTGCAGTCACGTGCTGTGCTCGCTCTCTCTCTCCCTCGCTCACCTGACGCGCACCGGCACAGAGCGAACGACGACCGCCCATCTTATTATGTATATATATGTATATATATATATATATATATATTTTATATTTGCACGTCCCGTCCTTAGGTGTCGTGAAAGTCGTCCCCTTGAATGGGTTGGGACCGGTCGAGACTGCACAATCTGGTATATGATGCCGAATCGACCGCAACAACATGTTCCTGATGTGGGCCGAAGGCAGAATATAGAATCTAATATAATTATTATATATATAGATGAATTGTTGTTCGGGCCCACGCGGAGGGATTCGCCAAGGTGCGCGGGCGTAGGAGAAATTATGTCCAGCGACCGGGGGCTTTCGCCCATAGCATTTCGGGCTTTCGGAGTGAGGGGCCGCTAGATTTTATCGA